>JAVQIZ010236535.1:0-135384 GCA_036023535.2 Galaxias brevipinnis | reverse complement strand
AAATTGTGAGAGGGGAACAGGCCGGCCCCTCTGGAATGTTCACCAGGGCCATTTTGGGGTCTGTTCCTTTGATCTTATCCAAAGAGGGGGAAGATTCTCTGTCTGGTTCCCCTACACTGTTTTGGCTTTTTTCCACCAAAAAAGGAAAGCAGTCCAAAGCAGGCGCTTCAACAAAACGGGACGTAAACACAGTCAGTCTAGCTCAAGGGACAAGACAAGAGAACTCTCAGCCTTTTCAAAGCAAAAGACATCTAAATGAACACTAGCCAAGCACTGGGACCCTCATAACAAACTGTACACTCTACCTTTAAATGTTCTTTTAGGTGTAATATAATTATAATTTTATTGAAAGTGTGTACTCTGTAACTGAAGCAGTACAGCTTTAAACAATCCTAGACATGTTCCAGTGCAGTATTTTTGCAGTCATAATTATTTATCTTGTTTGTTATTAGTATCAAACGTTCAGAACCTTTCAGTACTAGGTGAAGACCCATGAGCTGGAGGCTGTATTATTTATAGTGGTGTAGCTCAAATCAGGAATGGATCACCTATTCCTAAAGGTGTATTGTGAGTGAAGTGTTTCCCATTGGTGAAACTTTGGTGCAGAGAAAAGACCCCAAAACATCTGGTGCTCATCACCATCATGCTCCAACCTTATGGCCTAAGAGGTGGACAGGGGAAGTGGAACTCATAGACACCACTAACATACAATGGTTACCTAAATAGATGTAATTTCTTTTTCAGAAGTACCACAGTTGCCACTTGAATGATGGTCAAAAGCAGTTTTCATACGTTTTGTGTTGATGTGACACATGTGACACATGCTTGCTGTACAGCTGTTTTGTACCGAGTACATGATCTGTCAACTCTGAACTGAAATAGAAGATGGGGCTCAAGAAAGATATAGATGTGTAGGCTTGTGAACCACACTCATGTGAACATCTAGGATGATGTTCATTGCACAACACTGGAGCACAAACTATTCCGCCCACTATGATGGTGGGGGCTGTCCCTGCTCTTACTAGCTGCTGTTAACATTGCATTTATATGTGTAACTGTTGCTCTCCTCACCCCTTAGTTTTAGACGACTTCACTCCCTTACTTGACTTGCCATACCGTTGCAAGGCCTAATTGTCTTCAGACTTTAGTTCCTTCCATTGCTGTTAACGAGCAGCAATTATGCCATTGCAGTTTATTCTGATTCATTCAAAACCATGTAAATCCAATTTCCTTTGCGAAATTTGCTGAAGAAAGAAAAAAACAAACAGAAATCTAAGAAGATATAGGCCTATAACTAGCTGAATGTTCACAGAATTTCGGCTATTCGAAAAACGTAAAGTGCAGCTGGATGCCTTATTCCTTTTAGCAAACTCTACTGTATAATTATCTACGTATACTTATTATATGGAGCATGGTTTAGGATTAAAGCTGCCAGTATGACGATATACTGAAAAGTTCTGACGTTTAGAAAAAAACTATATTTATCAAGTAAGAGCCTTGGATTAGAAGAACTAAGAGAGCTAAGTCTATATGCAGCTAAGATGTGCAAATGAAGGGCCAGTAATTCTAAGCAATGAATAACGATAATTAGAGGCTGTCTAAATGTTTCACTCACCTTATTGATAGTTTTCTACTGAGGACCCCAGATGTTACAGATGTGTTCCTTATTGTTTGACTATCCGCTAAGATGTTTAAAGTCTAAGAATGTTATGTTATGAAAAATAAAACAAAAAATGTGATGAAGAAAATTAATGTATAATATATACCTAATCAAAAAAAGATGACGATATAATAAGAGGTTCCCTTTCTGTTGCATCCCGCGGAAAGCTACTGATGCTTTCACTTACCCTCTGTTTTGGTGAGCACTGTGCAGTTTCTCAAGCGGGTTATGAGGAGGTCGTACAATTGTTACTTGACAGACACAATGGCCAATTAGGATAAAGAAGCAACATACGTCATAATTTATTGATAGAGGATTGGCTGTAACTGACAACGTTTTTTCCGTGACGTCAGGTGACCTGAACCTCCGTAAAAACCACCAGGTTCAGCAGGACAGGCAAAATCGGACAGTGTATTCGATAGTTACATGAAAAAGAAAATCGATTGAGCAAAGCATGAAAAGACTACTAAACTATTCACTATAATTGTAATAAATTTGGCTTATGACCGGTGTATCGACATCTCTTTACGTTTTGCAGTTGATAAACTCACCTTACACCACGATGGAAAAAGACCAGTCTACGATGTGGAATTGTTGTTTGCTCAGTGAAAAAAAATTGTTCACAACAAATGCACAGTTTAATAGTTCATACTTTGGTTTTTAGAATAATGGCCATTTGATAAATCTGCCAAACCTACTTCAATAGATTGAAGTGTGTGCTGCCTGGTTCCATCAGATGAGCGTGCACTGCCATCTAACGAACTTTCAGTATTAAAGCATGCTGGCAAATGTTCATTGTGAGATGTATAATAACTTTATGCACAAACCAGAACCAGGGAAATAATTTCAGAAATGTTTACATGATTGCATTTGATCTTATTCTAAATGACATTTGTGTTCAAGTTGCACTTTCTACTGTGTAAAAATAGTCAATCATTAGCTCATCCTTTAATAGGTTTTTGAGCAAGAGATAACTGTACAACATTGCACTCTAACTCTACTGTAATCTTTTTTTGAGTGACTTTAGCATCTTGGTTTGCAGAGAGGCAGAAGCAGAGGAAGATTAATGCTCAAGGACACATTGTAGTGGCTCATGGATGGCTCACAAAACCTTTTGTGTGGAGTCAGTGTAACTGCAGAAAATGTAAACTGCGAACTGTTCTTTCATACTGTCTATCTTCAAGGTCCATCCAGCACTAGCCATTAAGATGTGGATTCTGTTCCCAGCAGAACACATTTCAATGTGTAAAACATACTTCCCTTTGAGAATGTTCAGCTTTATCTCTCGTTTTACTTATTTTCTCCTTTCACTTTATAGGAAATGGTTCATCGAATACACCCGTTTGTCAAATGGCTTGATGTGTTCAAACCTCTTACAATATGTTATGTCTGTGTAATTACACGTTTTGAACAAGAAACGGCTAGAGGCAACAACAAAGAGTGTGCTGTTAATTGAACATTTGGCCTAATTGCAACAACATTTATTCTTTGTAATTTTTATGTAAAATATTAACATGATTTCTTACTGTATTCAAATGTATTGCTTTCATTTTGTGAATCACTAGGCATATACAGTGCCAGTCAAATGTTTGGACACTCTTTCCCATTAAAGTGAATGGGAAAGCGTGTCCAAACTTTTGACTGGTACTGTATTTGAGCTGCATTGTTAATGGTAGTAGTAGCAGTTCAATCCATAGAAGTTGTGCTTTTTTCCACAGTGTATATTGTCCCTCAGGTCCATGGAGGGATTCTGGATGGAGCTGTGGAAGCGATGATGGGCCTCTGTCTTACTGAAGGAGTCCTGCAGCTCCAACAGGGTCAAACTGCTCTGGGTAAGGGGGGCTACTTCAATTGAACCACTCTGGTTAGAATGTGGGATGTGATTTTGTTGTACTTCCTCCGACACTGCAGCAGGGCCAGCCATGTTTGGAGCCACAGTTGTGAGTGGACCAGCCTTTGTGGGCCTACAGCACGTCCCAGATTGATTTTGACTGGACTGGTTGATACAATCCAGGTTTGAATCTGTCTCTTTTAGAGGTGTGCGTTTCTGCATGGACTTTTCTGGCATTGTGGCTTCAGGAGGCTTAAGGAGGGAATTGTTTTGCAGAGCTTGTTGTTCCTGACTTTTCCTAGACCTACGCCCATGTAACGGCTTAGAGGCCAGAAAAACATTGTGGGACCGTTCTCTCTAGAAGAAATAAAAACTGGTTAGAATAGTGAAAGATTGGACTGGTTTTGTGTAAAATTTATGATTGTTATGTATTTATGTCGTGCAATTCGAGATTTTCACATTGTACATCGTAAACACGTATACATTATTTACAAAAAAACAGCTTATATTTCAGTTTTACCAGATTTCCTATGTGTGGAGTCATCTCTCCAGTGATTAAATCAACTGTTTTGTTGTTGAAGTCATCCATGCTCAGGGGATTTGCTGGCCCAGACCCTGAAGAAGTCGAATATTTTTAAATACAATTTTCATACATTATATGTTATTGAAAGGTTTTATCACTGTAGCTGTTTGCTGTAGCGCTGCACACATCAGCACAACCTTATAGAGCACTGTACCAGTGAAACTCAGTTGATAAGATGTGACCCAGTATGACCTCTCCACATTTTTGAGCATATTGGCCGTCCTCTCAGACAAGGTAACATCCCCGTCACGCTGTGTTGGGTTGGGGAACACAGTCTTCAGGGGCTTGGGGTAGAACACCTGGCTCTTTTCTTTCACTGGCTTGATGTACTAAAACCGCCATTAACAAGTGTTTGAGAGCAGATGGAGGAAATAATGAGGTAATTTTTTGTTTATCTACTCATATGTTTTTGGCAAGAATATGAGATATTTTATTTAACACAGTTCATCTTCTCTGTTGTCTGACCCTTTTAGCTTTTTTATTACTCACATCTAGGAAGCCATGCTGTCCTGGCCAAGCCATTGCCTTTTTCCCTGCAGTCATGGGCAACTCTAAGATCTCATGTCGATAAGGACCACCTGTAGTCAAATACATCATTGTGTAAATAATATTTATATTATTATATTATATTTAGTATGTATCTGAGATATGTATTTGTTTGTTCATTACACTTCCTTAGCCTGAATATTGGATCCTGAGCTAACATGTTACCCTTTGTTTTTGTTAGCACCGTGACCTCTGGAGCACTGGAGGGTATGCAAGGGTTGAGTGGGAGTTGGGTGGCAGCTCTGAAGCCTGTGTCTGGGTCATCTGGAGAGCGAAATGTTGGGAACATTGCAAAGCGGGAGATGTGGGACTGATAGGGATGTTCCTTTGGAATGGGAACTTTTATCTTTCTCTCCCTGTTTATGAGAAACAAAGAATGACTGTGTTACATGGAGAGACAGCCACCTAACGTGATAGAGATGGTGACAGGATGGCAGAAATAGTTTTGTTATGATATCATTATTTTAATGATGTATGATCAATAAAGACTGTGACACACTTACGCTATATTTATGTCAGTTGGTTTTGGAATGCTGAAAGTGAAGAATACATTAAGAAGAAAAATATTGTCAGTCTTATTAGTCCATAGCATGATTTAGCTATAAAAAACATTGCTTTTATGTGAAGCGTGTCTAAAATGCTGAAAGTGCGAACCAGCAACCCACAGTTGATCGTTGAGGCGAACATTGCTTTTCTTTGTAGGAGTAAGATCATAAAATTGCTGAATGGTAATATTTCTGTGGAAATAAAGCAATCTCTTTGTTAGTGCACAATCATTTTAGTGTTTGACGACTGTGTGTGCAAAGATTTGTATTACAACCATAATTCATGATTTATTATTCAGTGTATATACTCTGGGATGATGGCTCCTCCGTAACTAAAGTGCCGATGGCCCTTGATGACAGCTGGGGTGGGGGGATTCTTCCTGCAGACTGATGCCATCTGGTGGTTGGATCATTGGCTCCACTTGTGTTAGGGACCATGAAGTTAATATGAGCCCAATGAGAAACCTGAGGATTAGAATTAAAAAGAGAAACGAAACCTGCTAGGAAGAATTGGTCAGAAGTTTTACACTGAAAGGATTGTCTTACTGGTTTAGTTTTTGTCTGGGTCCAAGGATTATATCATATACAATTCTCCAGCAACTCGTCCATGTGGTTAAATTAATGCTTCTTTGAAAGCAGCAGTACTAGCACACAAAACAATATATAAAACGATTAATCAAAAAACCATAGCTTGATAATCTTTGTAATCTAGTCTTGACATGATAATGGTGGTCTGTGGATAGTGTAAATATGTACCTGTAACAATCAAATTCAGATGGTGGTACTACAATATAATTTCACAGAAGGAATTAGAACCTGTTTTTTTTTTGAGAAATTAGGAAAGTTAGAGTAGAATTTGCATCCTGATCATGACTATAATGTTTTATGATTCATGCATGTTACAAAAGATTGAAAATATACTTTTCCTTAATCAGTCAAAGTTATGGACAGCGTTTCAGAATGTTGTCTTACCTTGGTAATGGTGGAGGCTTTATACTTCACACTTCCACCATTGTTGTTGTTTGTATTTCACTTGGTTAGAGTGGGTCTACTGTTTCAGATTTTAAATTAGAGAGAGGTACTGCTCCATTGAGATCCCTTTGCAGACGAATTTGAGGAGCGGCAGTTTGGTCTTGAATTCTCAGGCTGGCAATAGTGATAGTGAGTGAGAGGATCTAATTGAGTGACACCCTATCCAGAGCAACACAGAGCCCAGGGATGTCATTTGTGAGCTCACAACATTTGAGTTGTCATCAGAGTATGTTGTTGACAAATATGTGCGGTGGATAGATCGGAAAGGTTTGCCGCAATTTTTGTTTAATTCACAATTCATGATTTTCTGTAAAGGGGTTAAAAAAATAACAATATTCACAATTCCTTTTGTTGGGAAAGATGATTTGGTATGGAATTGCATTAGTTAATGGGGTGTTTTTGCTTTTTTTGACTGCAATCACAGCTTTTAAATGCCTAATACGATGTTGTCAAGTTCTGTTCTGACAGTAATATGGAGTGAGGTTTACAGTTTAGTGAATTGTCACAATAAAGGCTGTAGGTAGAAGGAAAATCAAGCCGACCCTGGTCGTTGTCTAGCGACACCGGATATACAGACTCAGTGACAGTAGCGTTCTGTTACCGGGTTCATGTTTCTCTACCAAGTCAGCTGTGACCACCTGGCATCAAGCCTTGTGGTCACACATGATCCGACTCGTATGTGGTACACAGCTCATCGTACAATATCACTTTCTGCTCTGAGACCTGTTCTGTACCATGTGCCAGAGATGAAAAAGAAAGACAGCAATTAAAAGTATACACGGTTTGAGGAATTATTTAAGCTCTTTGAAAAAAACAAGTTTAGGTTATTCCTGAAGAAGAAGAAAAAACACACCCATTGTGGTGACATTAGTGTATGATTGAGAACGAGGTTGGACTCATCAGCAGGCAGGCAGGCTCATCTTAACATCTGGAGTTGTTCATTTCGACTGATTATTGAAGAAGCTATGTGTTATACAGAAGGTTTTACTGATTGATGTAGTGCGTTAAAGAGATGCTACTTACATTACTCTCATAAAATGATCACAGTGTATGGAGTCCATCTAGTGTTTTTTTGGAGGCAGTAAAACTAGCTTTGTTTAGGAGCTATCCATGGTGCTGAAGTTGCTCTCAGACTGGGCTACAAAAGTGAACTTATAACACCTAGCAGCCAGTAATGCAGCCCACCATGAATCTGGAATGTTTGTTTTAATTGAGGGAGCAGGGACATTTTTTGGCACTCTGCAACACGTATTGTTTATTCATTCATTAAAAAAACAACTACTGTTATCTGAATATTACGAACTGCAACATATTCTCTGACCAATTATTAGCATATGATTAATGTATAGCTTAATGTTCAAGCCTAGTCTCAAATTGCATATAGCAGTTCACAGCCTGTAAAATCTTTGTAACTGTTTGTTGTTGCATTTACTGTTATGAAAGCAGCAAAATGCTATATCTATGTTTACCAGTCCTTTCAAGAAATGTTGTGCACTGGCCTTTTAATTGGAATTCTCATGGGACTTTGTCCAAAGTCTGAGTAAAACACCAAGCCCTTTCAAGCAGAATTAAGTTAGGTCCACTAACCAATTACCTCGTTCTGTCTCAGCAAAAGAGCACTCCTACGGATTATATTTTCTCTCCGCTGCATTATATTTGTGCCATAGCGGAGTTCATTCATTCATAAATCATTGTAGCGATGTATCCTCTGTGTACTAATTAATGTTCAGCTATTATGGAGAGGCAGTTTGATTACCTCACTGGTGTTGCAAACATATCGACTAACCAGTGTTCCGTGTACAGTTTTCCCGATAGGATTCAGAAAACTTGCAATAGACTATAAGGACCAGTATCAATTATATGTAGGCCTACATATACTGTATATGTTCATGCAATTATGAGCATGTATATGAATGTATGTCTGTATGGAAGTGTGAAAAAAAAGAGAAGATGATGACAATAGACAAAATCCAATAGATTTTTCAGTAGTCTAGGAGTTGTTTCTCTACAGCTTCATCTTGTGAAAGACTCAAGGGAAGGCCACTGGGCACCAAGGTAACACTGTCTTTATTGAACAGCCTAGTGAATGAAAGAAGGCAACAAAAAAAATTGCGGGGGCATCGAGAAAGTCAAATACGATATGGGAATGTGAAACTGTGCAATGCTATAGACATTATTTTTTGTCATAATGGCTCTTCAGTCTTGCAGTATGTATAAGTAATGGTGTAACCTGTCTGGTCTAACTGCTGTTGGCTGAATTGGCAATGACAAAAATCGAAATTATAGGAAGGAATTTGATGGAATGTGGAGGATCATTTGTAATCTTCTGTTGCTCAACATTTTAAATATTTTACATCCCATAAAATAGAGAACGTAACTTAGAAACGTATTGTCTAATTTCTATTCTTTTTCAGTTATCACTCCCGAAAGTGATGCCAGGAAGCCTATAAAAGAGTGAGAGAACAGCCAGCTCTGCTGTTTTTCCTTTTGCTTTGGAGAATGCAGGCACAGTGTTTTTCTTCTGCTATAAATCTCTTGAGGAAGGGCTCAGTCACACCTGACAGACAGCTTTAGCTCATCGGTATGGCATCATCAGTTTGGTCTCCACAAAAAGAGGAATTAGTGATTCATTTGACTCACCTACTTCTGTTCTAAGCATTTTAAAGAGCAGCACCGATAAACTGACCTCAATGGTGCTGAATAACCACTGCTGCAGCTGATCAAATCTCTGAAATGCTCTATTGCAACCGTCTCTGAGCAGCCTAACGTGTTTACTTACATTCACCTCGTCTAAATAGTTTTTAGCTATGACTACGTTTCAGTTTTCAGACGTGGAGGCGTTTATGGATTGTAACCCCGAGCTTTTTGAGCAGTACCTTCTTCGAAAAGGAAAAAGCGATACAATGAGCAGGTGGTTAAAGGAACACCAGCCTCCGAAAGTTGCGATTCCAGAGAAGCTCGGCGTTCCCAAGGACCCGTTTTGGCCGACCAACCCAGATGGACTTAAACGGCGATCGTCTCATATGGAGCTCCGACGGAACTTTGCCCGATCCAAAGCCACGACTGCTCATAGAACCTACGACGAGCACGTCAGTCAAAGCGAACATGAGTCCCATTCCAGCACGAGACGCCATGCACTTTTGCGCAAAGCCAGTTCCTTACCCCCAACCACTGCACACATTCTGAGCGCCCTCCTGGAGTCGAGGGTAAACGTGCCACAGTATGCATCCAGCGCCATCGACTACAAATATAGACTTAAAGAGACCAATGAGAGGGAGTTTTTCTTGGAATTGGTGAAAGACATTTCAAATGACCTGGATCTTATGAACCTGAGTTGTAAGATCTTAATCAACGTGTGTATTCTTGTAGACGCAGACAGGTGCTCATTGTTTCTTGTTGAGGGACCTGCGCACAAGAGAACATTAGTGTCCAAATTTTTCGACGTTCATTCGGGCAACACGGTTCGACCCTCCTCCAGCACCTTAAATTCAAACGAAGTGCAAGTGCCTTGGGGAAAAGGTATAATCGGATATGTGGCCGAGCATGGAGAGACTGTTAACATATCTAATGCATATGAGGTAAATTTGATCACTTTTGCCAACCACTTGACTAACCAAAAGCCCTTGATGTTTGTTATTTCATTAAAATTATTAGTATTGCAAAATAGTACGATTTCGTTAAGATTTTTTTTTTTGTCATGATACATTTCCCCCAAATTACAATTGTGCACTCCTGTAAAGTTAGAATGACATCTCCTTAAATGATATATTAGGTAATTATTTAAATTACGTTTATTAAACTACTTTTTTAATATTCACCACATATAGTCTTAAAAAACGTAATGGCCAGCCATATTCCACAAGTGTTACAGCTTGTTTTACCAGTTCCTCGTGCCCCACATCATTATGTCATGGCCGTGGGCACCAAGTCTGGCAAGGGAAGAAACATGTTGATGCGCATTCTCTCGAGTTCCACTATTGCAATGAGTGCAGAACGGCAGAATGTGTATTCCCTCCAACTAAATACATTGTCAACAATATTATTATGAATAGACAAGCACATTTGATTCTTATATGTACTAATGATGACTCGTCCTGGAATGGATACAATCTTTTGAAGATCACCCTTTTATTTTGTGTGTATGAGAGAGAGAGTGAGAGAGAGAGAGAGAGAGAGAGAGAGAGAGAGGGAGAGAGCTTTGACTGAAGCTTTGGCATGTAGTTATAGTACATCCAAAGCATATCTAATGGAATTGGACTGAGAGTTGGAGAAAGAAAGAGAAGGGGAGAGAGAGAGAGAGAGAGAGTGTATCTGCAGAGTGTGTGATTGTCTGCAGTTACCTGTTTTTGTTTGTGTGTTTGTGACTTCCTGCTTGCCCGCTATCACAGGACCATCGCTTCAGTGATGAGATCGACAAGCTTACAGGCTATAAGACCCAGTCTGTACTGTGCATGCCCATCTGTAACAGTGATGGAGAGGTCATTGGGGTCGTGCAGGCAATCAACAAAAATCCCATTGGCACTCCTTTCACTGAGGATGATGAGAAGGTGAGTTCAGTCCAAAGTTAACAAGAACTCACTGAAATTAATCAATATGAAGCAAAGTGAGGGTTATTGAATTTTTCAATAGATATTAAAGGAATTTCTTTGAATAAAGACATTTATTTGACATATAACTTTCCCCAAGGTGTGAGACATGGTCCACAAGGTGGCAGAGTTAAGTTGAATAACCATTATCATGAATTTATTATAATCACAATGCAATTTAATTAGATATTCATTATATTTACGTATTGCAATATTGCACATAATATTAAAGTAAATAAAAAGAAACCTTTCCTAGATTAATTTCCACACCTCTATCAGACCTTTTGATTACTTTCGAATGTCTTTTGTCTATTTAACTGAACCAATACTTTGAGGAATCTTAAAATATTATGCTGAAAATGTTTTTTGTTCTCATCTCTTACACACAAACACACTCACAAACAAATAGACTGTAGACAGACCTAGACTGTACACTGAACACACACACACACACACACACACACACACAATGTAAAGTATTTGTTTTTATCTTTTAGATTTTTATAGCTTATGTTCCCAAACCCTTTCATTGAACTCTTATACTTAAAATCCTTATCCCTTCAGGTTCTGCAGATGTATCTACGATTCTGCGGCATATCGATCTCTAATGCCAAATTGTTTTCAGAATCTCGCAATGAGTACGAGAGAAGCAGGGTGAGTTCTCTAATCGAACATACTGCAATCTAAGTTTTCAAACTGATATGAATTATGTGTATTAAATATTGCACACACTTTGAGATTTGCTGCTCAGACGTATGCTAAAATGTGAATATCCCTCGGAGCCCTGTGGTGATGCTTTGATTGTTTGTTGTTGTTCCCGCAGGCCCTGCTTGAGGTGGTCAATGACCTGTTTGAGGAGCAGACTGACCTGGAGAAGATTGTGAGGAAGATCATGCAGAGAGCCCTGACCCTGCTCCAGTGCGAGCGCTGCTCTGTGCTCTTGCTGGAGGACATCCACTCGCCTGTGAGAGCCCAGCTCAGCTCTCCCTTTCCCTCGCTTCTGTTTTCCTTTTCCAATCATTTTTATTCCTTACTCTTCAATACTTGCAGTTTCTTTTAGTTTCTATTTCACTTTGTGAAACACTGGTCTACACTATACAGCATATTTTCTCTAAATCGCATGATTTCATTATTCACAGCGCTTTTCACGTTATAACACTTAATGTTTATTTGATATATACTGTAGGTTGTGAAGTTCTCAAAGACATTTGAGCTAATTTCACCTTTGTGCAATATGGATCATAATACCAGGTAAAGTTTTCGATGTAGCCAAACAATATTCTCAATTTGATTTGCTACTGCTAAACATATGAGCCACCTTTTTCTGACAGTCCTGCTCCTGTTTGTGTCCAAGCCAGCATGGAGAAACTGTCCTGCTCTGATTGGCTCATCAATAACAGCATTGCTGAGCTGGTGGCGTCCACAGGACTTCCCGTTAACATCAGTGACGTATGCCAGGATCCACGCTTTGATGCTGAGGTGTGGAACCATCGCTAAGCATTGTGCGCACACACACACACACACACACACACACACCTGAACAAACAATAATATTCTGGTCTACACATGACTCCACTCTTTGTCAGGCAGACCAGGCTTCAGGATTTCACATCCGATCAGTGTTGTGTGTCCCCATTTGGAATAGAACTCATCAGATTATTGGTGGGTTAAACCGTCTATCTATTGATTTCATGATGAAATCCCTGCAATTGTTGCTGGCACATTAATTTGTAATATCTCTTCAAAGGTGTTGCACAAATTCTTAATCGACTGGACCGAAAGACATTTAATGATGCAGATCAGAGACTTTTTGAGGTAAAGACGTTAGCTCTCTATTCCAAGGTGTTCTGTCACTATTCCTTAAATGTACCCAGCTTTTATATTTGTTTTCGAGATGATGCTTAGTTCATAAATATTTTCACTTCCCCCTACTCTATATATTATTTATATTTATGATCTAATATATCATATACATTCTAAAAGTGTTATTATTGGTACTATGCATCTCTACGCAGGCATTTGTTATTTTCTCTGGGCTTGGAATCAACAACACTATGATGTACAACCAAGTGAAGAAGACCTGGGCCAAGCAGTCTGTTGCTCTAGATGTGAGTATTGCATGAATACATGAATACAGCTAATCATCACACACCACCATTCACATCTCTGTCCTTATGCACCCCTGACCAGTGTTAACCTAATATCCTATTATGCTGAGAACTGAGTTTATGGCGCTCAGCTTCTCCAATATAAATATCTAAACCATTTTAATAATTCATGACAATACTTTATTGTAGTGCACTTACCGCTTATCAAAAGAAACGTATATTTGCATGTTCTTGCACATCATGTTCTTGCACACCATTTTATGAAGCAGTCAATGGTACATATTGTTAGACAGAAGCCAAACATTACAAATTCGGTACAAAAAAGTACTGAACTTTTTGGTTGTGTGCAATGGATCATTACTAAAAAATATCTCTCTTTCTTTTATTACAATTTGAACCTTTGAGCTGCAGTGTGCATTCTTGATCACTTTAACATGAGGAAAGAAACTTATTTTCAGACGCATGTTTGGTAAATTAAGTTTCCTCTTTTCCTAGATGCTGTCCTATCATGCTACCTGCTCCAAAGTGGAAGTTGATAGGCTCAAGGTACTCCTTATTGTCCAACAGAGAGAGAGAGAGAGAGAGAGAGAGAGAGAGAGAGAGAGAGAGAGAGAGAGAAATGGAAAAAACGTTGAAACAACATTTATATTTTAACATTCTCTTCATCGTCTTACAACTTCAGGGTCTCATCAGAGTCATGTTTCTAACATGAGTTTACCATAGGGCCTTAAGGAAAGGTAGACATATGTTTCTTTGCACCTACAAATCCTTCCATATTGCTATTACTTTTGCTTTCACGTTGGTTATTAATTACTGTGAGTTTTTACTAACATCAATAAGTCAAATGTATTTGTATAGCACATTTCATACACAGGTATTTCAATAAGGAAAGCAGGAATAATTCAAAGCAGGATATAAAATGAACATAGACAACTTGAATTGAATTATGCTGCTTACTAACATACTCTATTTGTAGGGTTTTAAGATCGAGAGCTCTGTCTTAACCTCTCCTAACAGGCTGCCAAGATCCCCTTCAACACTGAGTTGGGGATCGATGAGTTTCACTTCAATGACTTTTCTTTGGACAATGATGCCATGATCATGGCATCTCTCCGGATGTTTCTTGAGTTGGGAGTGGTCCAAAACTTTAAAATTGACTATGAGGTAAGGCAACAATGAGTACAGCATACTAGAGTTAGAAAAGCAAAATTTGATAATTTGCTTAATCTACTTGCTTCTTGTTTTATATAAATGTCTCCCCTTAGGTGCTATGTCGCTGGCTATTGACCGTGAGGAAGAACTATCGTACAGTGGCCTACCATAACTGGAGGCACGCCTTTAACGTTTCCCAGTGTATGTTTGCTATGATCACTGTAAGTTCCTACTGCCAGGGTGATGTTGATGTTTTTTTATGTATAACATATAAAATTATTTATCACTGTGCAAGACTTGTCTGAAATGTAAATCCATTTAGTGCAAATCTATGCTGTTCTAATTTGTAGACCGCTGGCTTCCAGGATGCGCTGACAGATGCAGAGACACTGGCATTGATGGTGGGCTGCCTGTGTCATGACTTGGACCATCGTGGCACCAACAACGCCTTTCAGGCTAAGTGAGTCACATGACCCTTAATGAAAGAATACAAATGTGTATGGGTTAAGGCTTGTTTGTATTCCGGGTAATCAGACTCGCGTTACAGGACAGGCTCAGCTCTGGCTCAGCTGTATGGTACATCAGCCACCCTGGAGCATCATCACTTCAACCATGCTGTCATGATCCTACAAAGTGAGGTAGGCCGCCAGTCACCGCCTGCAACAAAAGTAACCTTCCTTACAGATAGGCTTGGAATATGGCATTGTAGGAGGAAGGCAACAACCTATTTTATATACAGTATATTTAGATTATAGTTCAGATGCATGATAGGCACTTCTTTGGCATTGGAGCATACTCTTGTCCACAGTTCCACCATTCTTACCAAATGAATATCATAAAGGTTGTAAAAAAACACGGTTCAAACCAAATGTGCCACTAAGCTATGATTGGGGTATTTTCAATCCTTCCATGTGCGTTCCATTGCCTATCTGGTTTAAAATGTTTAATTAGCTGGATTTGCTGAGGTATAGTTCAGAGCCGAAAAGCTCTTCTCTCCATTGATTTCCGTTAGCACAGCACAAAGACATTCTGCAAATGTTGCTGATTAACCTTGCTAATGAGAATCACCTCCGGATCAAGATGAATGATTTGACTAATATAGGGAGCTACAAGCTAATTGTGCCCACTGCTGCTTATTCATTCCAAATAAACTGATGCGCTTGCAAGAATGTTTTTTTTTGTCTTCCAATAGGGTCATAATATCTTTGCCAACCTCTGCTCCAAAGAGTACAGCAGTATGATGCAGCTACTGAAACAAGCCATCTTGTCCACAGACCTCACACTGCACTTTCAGTATGTGATCTACCCGTCTGTGCAGAACGCTTATAAAGTTGGCTGAAATTGAACAATGTAGTTCATTATAACATAATTTTTGCAGTAATTAGTGTCATTACAATTTAAAGTGAACAACATTTTTAAGAATGACCCTGAGAAAGTCCTGGGTCTAATAGTAACTGAAATCAATTTAACTGTATTTAGTGTCTGAATTGCTAGATAGTTATATTATGCAAGGCCAATTAGATCAGGTCTGCTGTAAAGGGTTTAATTTAGAAGTCCAGCAACTGAACTTTTGGTTCTTAAACAAATTTCTATTTTGTCTTTGAATGTCATTTATCTGATTAAGGCGAAGAAACCAATTTTTTACATGTGTACAATCAGGAGAATTTAGTTGGACAAACGACGAACAGAAAGAACTTTTGAGGTATTTATTCTTGTTGCGTTATAAAACAGTTAATTTTTGTGAATAATAGGAAAACATGATGATGCATACTTTGTTGTATATTGAGACATGGCAATATTTATTGACCCCTAAAACAGGTCTATGCTGATGACAGCATCGGATTTAGGGGCTGTCACACGTCCTTGGAAAATATCTAAACAGGTCGGACTCTTAACCTTTCCTTTACTACGTTGTGTAAATCTCACTTTATTGTTTCTTTAAGAAAATGTGTGATATGTGATGTTGCTGACCGAAGGTTGCAGAGCTGGTGACCAGTGAATTCTTTGAACAAGGGGACAGGGAGAGGTACGAGCTGAAGCTGACTCCAGCGGTGAGCAGTGCTCGGCACCTTTTTAAGTTTGATCTTTATCTTTCATCTGTTAAAATTACTTCAACATCACTGCTACAGTATATGCTATAGGCTCACATGAAGTAATTACTGCAAACTTAAAAAACGTTAACCTACTGTGGCCATTTTAGCTTGCGCAGCATATGATATTGAAACTTTTTATCTGCAGTAATGCTTTACCACCAGTCTCTGCAACCAACCCGTTGCCTCAAACTGTCGCTTTGAAGATCTCAGTTCCTTAATATTTTAACAGTTGAGTCAAAGGCATTGCTGAAGCTCTGCAAGTTATTAGGGCTTACTTATGTGGTGGATGATAAAATATGATTTCTTGACTTTGTAGGCCATCTTTGACCGCAATAGGAAAGATGAGCTACCTGCTCTGCAGCTGGAGTGGATAGATGGGATCTGCATGCCCCTTTATCAGGTAAACCCCTATTGAGCTAAGGCTGTGCCATGGCACTCCTAGAACATACAGTTTAAAAACATGAGTTTTAAAGTTTTAAGTTTTAAGTTTTAAAATATCTTGGTTAGAGATCCTGACAAATCTTTCATGCTGTTTAATGCGTAGGCTTTAGTGAAGCTGAACAGAAAGCTGCAGCCAATGGTGGACGGGATAGAAGCAAACAGAGAAAAATGGGAGGAGCTCTGCTCCACCTATCAGCAGACACGACCATCCTCACAGTCAAATGAGAACGTAGAGCTGGGTCCAACCCCTGATTTCAGACTGGAAACAGAGGCAAAACAAAGCCAAGAGGACAGCCAAAGTCCAGGATCTACCGAGAGCCTAGAGTTTGGATCAAATACTGAGTCAGATCAAGATTTAAGGTGCGGTTTAAATGTGGATTGCATCCAGAGTTCAGTCAAGTAGGAATGTAGGGTCTGGCCACCTGTCTCAGGATATTGGGGTTTAAGAATAAGAAGTGAGGAAAGGATGATAATTTTGAGGACAGCCACACCTCTAGTTCAATTCATTTAGATCACTACATGCAACTTTTAAATCATATATTAGAATAAAGGAATTTAATATAAATTTAAAAACGTTTCTTTTGTTCAATTTAAAGTTTGTGTTACAGCTACTAAGGTTGAGGTTTTATGCTACTGAAGAAGTCTTTTTGAATGCTATTTGGCCTTATTTTGACGTGTACCATTGTTGACAGTCATCCCATTTGCACTGTATGCCTTGAAAAAAGGAATCACTGTGATTTCTCTCTTTACATAGATTTTTATTATGAATGTAGAAGACCAAAGCATGATCTTGTTCCTGAATGTTTATCTGCTACTGTACATGAGTTTAGTTTTGTTACACTCGTCCACATGTTTACTTACCAGTGTCAAACCTCTTGGTGCATGGCATTTTATGATACTTGTTAAATTACTTTGTGCATTGAATGCATGCATCAAATTGTTTTGGTGTCTGGGCTGTGAATGTATGTATTTTTGATCAACTTGATAATATTATAAACATCAAAATATTGTGATCCAGATTGTATAGCATGCTGAATGCTGGTATTATGTAAGATAGCTTGTACTCTTTTTTGTTGACTCTGGATATTATCAAAATGCCTTTTAATCTGATTGCCCAAGAGATGTACTTTTCTTAAGATATACATATACATTCTTGAATGTTTGTTTTCCCAAACATACATTTGTTAAACAAGATAACTGACAATAAGTAAATTCGGAGGAGAATGCAGCATGTTGTATACTTTACCAAGAACATTTCTACTTTGATTCTGTACCAAAATAAATGTAATTTACTTCATATATTGCGTCACATTAAATGTTTGCAAGGCACATGATTGTATGATTTGTTTTGTCCATTTCTACATTATTCAGTAAGGGCTTTATGGAGAACATGTTTCATTTGAAATGAAAAGATCCCACCGATATTGGGTCGAAGATAACCCTCAATGGTTTTTGTGAGACATATAAACAACTGGCATGCAACAGGTACTCTGTGTATGAGTGTTTTCTTCAAATTTAATTCAATTTGACCAATTAAAAAAATGTTTACCAGAAGACACTGTTGCAGTTCTTCACTACAAATGATTTATTACATATATTTTTATTCATGTTAATACTTTTAGAAACTCTGTTCTATATTTTAGAAGTTAATGAAGAGTTTAGATATCACCATTCCCTGCGCTAGATTAGACTTGGACAATAATATTGGTTAGCATCTTTTAGTTATAATGCTTCATCTAATTCAACCTGCTCCATGTTGAGGAACATCATTCCTCCACAGAAAATAAAAACCGGAAGTTATACTTCTTTCAACGTCATCATATAAGTAGCCCCAAAATATTTCCAGCCCCAGCTATATAGAGTAAAGAAATTCAAATGATTATGAAAATGTTTACCAATTCACACAATGTCTCTAAAACTATTTGTACTCCTATGTGTTAGATGTTGGTTTTAATGAGACAGTGAAGCGAGGCTGCAGTACTAACAGCAGCAGCAACAGCAGTGTGAAACCCACTGCTGCTTGAACACACAGACAGCCAGCCTCCCAACCATAGCCAGAACTGGGCTCTAATCAATAATTTACCACGGATCGAGTTTATTCTCCTCGGGCTCCGATCACAGGAGAAGCAGAAAGAGAGGGGAGGGGGACAGCCTTCCAACCTCATTGTACATACAGGCTCTGGTTCTGCACCACTCTTGGAATTCATTTCGTTTTCCACTCATTCTCGCTGTCACTTGAACTCTGATTCTCAAACTCGCATAAGCACTCACTCGCTCACTCACTCTCTAATGTTACATAAACATCCACTACTCTGTTGACTTGTGAACACAAATGGATAATCCAGTCTGTTTAAAACTGTTATTATATTCATAACCATATTTGTATGCAGATACATTTTACAACAAGCTAAAAACAGAATGTTACTGACCCAGCATAGCATATGAGAATGAGTAATATTTAAAGAGAGCTATTTGTATAAACAACATAATTTGATACATGTTTTAGCACTTTTTTAATTCAGTTTTTAATACATTTGTCCTATGATAATGATCAGGGGAAACAAACCAGTGCAACAAAATGTGCAGTAGTCCATTCAAATATGAATTTGTCATTATAAAAAACATCCATCATGAGTATTTGTAGTGTGTTGCTGCTATAATTTCAGAAATCAGTAGATTAAATAAAGTTGTTAACATAATACACTGTTTGTTGGAGTGGTAGGTTTACTTTTAAATGAGAGAGTATATGATTACTGGGCGTGATGGGACAGAACAGGTTGTCACCAAACCTTTTCATAACCTCTGCTAGAAATGGATGTGGGCTGTGGCAAATTGGTTTGCGTCATCACACACCCTTATTTAAAACCAGATTCATTTGCAAGTTTCCCACTTGCATATTAATTTTCCAGTTTTTGGTGAATTATCATTGCATAAATTGATGACTGCATCAAAACAATGTATCACTGCATAAATGTATCTTAAAATGTAACTGTTGTCAGATCATATTCACAGGATCATATACATGTAGTCTAGATGAATTCGAATCCATTGCTTTTCAACACTATGAACGTGGAAGCACAGACTTGGACAGGATCTAGTGAGCCAAATCCCATGCTGGAGGACTTTGATATTCTCTTTGTGAAACAGGACGGCTGGTTCTCTGACTGCCGCGGGCTTCTCTCCTGTAACTGCACCACTCTCAGTACTCTGGGACCCAGCATTCAAAAGCCTTTTGTGTGCAACAAGGAGACAAAGAGCTGTTTGAAGATTCGGTAATCAAACCTATTGTCAGTGGAGATGCATGAATGCATGTTTTTTTCCTTTTCCATTATTGTTGTACCTTTTTGGTTGTCTGTCATACGCTAATCAGAGGATTTTCAGTGTTATGACATGGACATGAATAATTTATTCATACGGACGGCTCTGCTGTTATATAATAGTATCCTGCCATATTCCCAATGAAAATCCCTTTAAACCACGGTTTAGAACATGGGAGGGTACTTATTGGTTTGATGATGTGCTTTGTATATAATGCATGCGGTATGTTTTACAATGTATGGGAAATGAGCTTTAAGTTAAACCTATACTAGTCCATTTCTCCTTTTTTACAGGCTTCTCAGCACAAGACAATACTAAACACAATAGATGATGTGGGTGAAGGGGTGGTTTCAGGGATGAGAGAGATGTCAAGGGTTCACCCACTCACTAGGCTAAAGGCACATACTAATCTTTCTATCACAAACTTTTGTTACACACACAACAGAAAGGAGTCCAAGGTGGTTTAAATGTTTTAGATTTTGGTTTTGTCAAAAAGCTTGAAGCTTGCTCTTTTTATTCTAAACAGAGAGAGAAGGGATAAAGACTGCCATTAGTGCGAGTTAAAAAGGCTCTCACATTTATTGCCTTATGTCTTTTATGGTATTTACAAATGCACTCATTTAAAATGTATTATTAGAATTAACAATATGACTTGAAAAAAAGAGCTTGCTAATTAATTTTACTCTGAAATTTTCCTTAACAAAGGTATTCACAAGGCTTACAACTTCACAGGGGTAAGTATTCACAGTTACAGGATTAAGAAGTAATTTAAAGCACAAAGACATTTTACGGATTTCTAAGAATAGGTTTAGTTTTGTAATTAGTCACTACAGTCTTAGCTATAAATCCTAAAAGTTTACAATGTCTTCCATTTTTTTTTTATATTTTGGACTCAAGCTCTATGTCTAAGTAAAACTTGATGTTCTTATTCACAGATAAAATCCTAAAATAAAATGTCTTCTATGAATCTGCACATTTTTATAAGAGTAAAGTAAAATTATTTCAGTTTGCACGACCTTAACGCTAGCAAAACTAAACCGTAAAGATATATTTTAGACAGACCCCCTCCTGTGGTGAGGTACTGACACAACACTATGTTCAGTACCATACAATCAGATAACTCAATCCAAAACAAAGAATGTGGCATGCTAGAACAGGTTAAAAACAAAGGTTAGAATTATACAAAAAAATGTATATTATAGCCCTCATTATGAATGGCTTTTCTCAGCAATGTTGAGGAGCTTGGACATGGTATTTAAGAAGTTTGTATTCGCTTAACACTCTGCAGATGTGTGTGGGTGAAGGAGAGAGAGAGAGAGAGAGGTGGAGCTTCTTACTGCTGACCAATCCGGAGTTGTGGACCAGGACTGAGTGGAAAAGAGGGGAGGCAGTGAGGGGTCCCCTTCCCTGCTGACAGCTGGGAACGCCCCCTCCCTGATGACAGGCCAGAGCTGGATTCCTTCAATGAAAAGCCCTTTGATTGCTGGCAGGAGCTCCTCTGGTTTGGCTGAATGGATGTCAGAGCTGTCACGGAGATAGACGGCCGGGTATTTCACCCCCTGATAGTAACAAGCCCCCTCGAGTGAGACGCTTACTCCGAAAGAGCAGGACCTCTGCCAGTCACGTTCTGACCCTGCTTAAGCAGATGGACTCCACAAAAAGCCCCCCGAAAAAATTGACAATTCTGAGGCTTAAATGAGACCGAACCTACCTGCTATTTGAGTAACCACTAAAACGTTATTGGATTTTAGCATAGAGTAAATCCTGAATTGTGGCATGTAATATGTGCATTGTCTTTATACTGTTGTAACTGTTACTCTGTGAACAGTCTTCATCAAGTAAACGTCATAGTCCATGCATTTTACCATGATAAACAAGATTCAGATTTAGATTCTGAGTATAGCCCATTGGAAAACCATCAAAACCGCACACAAACACACACACACACACACACACACCTACACAAACAAGAGTATACATCCCTCAACTACAGTCTGAAACCTCAAATGTCGAGTGTGTCGTTTTTCATCAACTTTGGCTTATAACCCGGGACAGAGAATGAAACGGGAGTAGCAGACATCTTGGTATAGCTACACTCAGTGGTGGTCTTGCACACTGTAGACTGTGAGCGGTATGCTTGTGTGGGCTTCAAGTCAAGACTACCTCATCTCACTCTGGCAGCCATGCCATCGCCCAACAGGAAGAGTTGGTCTGCCCAAGCCTCCATCATCTGTCAGCCATCACACTCTCAAATTAGGTAACCACTCACAGTTCCTTTCAATACAAAATCACTATGAAGGTAAATAAACACTACAGAGTACAGTGGTGGAAAAAAGGGCATTATCCTTATACTGAAGAAATGAACTATTGCTGGTGCTGCGAATTTGTTTTCTGCAGGATAATGCAACCTCCAATTACTGAGCGTAAAATTATATTTCAAATCAGGTATGATGGTAAATACTGTACATCTCGAAAATGCAGGAAGCCAGTCAGTATTGTGTTTAAATTTGAAATTGATGAATGAATACCCTCCTCTCAAAGCGAAGCTGTTTGATCAAACAGTTTTGGCTTTACTTGGGCTTGGCTTGACGTTGCGTTGTGGTTGCTTTCCTCTCTGGTTTCTGGTAACTACGGTGTCACTACTGTCATCACCTTGATTCTGGGAGCCCGAGGACCTGTAGCCCGCCTCTCAGGGTAACAGTAACCCAATGCCTGCTCCCTGCTATCTCATTAGGAGGCACATAGATACTATGATTTACTTTTTGTTTTTGTTTGGATAGCACTGTGCAGAGTTGATTTATGAAGTATTAAGTATGAACACATTCCTGAACACATTTTGTATCAATAAAAAACATTGAGGATAGAACAAACTTAAGCTCAGAAAACAAAAAACAACAATGCCCAGCCAGTCAAATATATTTCCATGCCACTTATAATAGTTTGGGGGTCAATATTTAAAGTTATGTCCTTGGCTCAAGTTGAACCAAAAGGAATACGCCATCCAGCTGCCACTGACAAAGCTGATTAAAATTTCGGTTTTTAAATGGGATATCTTAATTAACCCATTTTATTTCCATCATATTCATCTTTATTTTCTCCTAAATAAGGACAAGTTTAAGAGTTTTAGCACTCATTCTCTGAACATGAATCATACATTATATCAACAAAGATAAGGTCGATATATATACATATTAAAAGTATGAAATGTCTTTGGTAACGGTATAGTTTTATTGTGTCATGACCAAGAATAATAAGAGTGAACACATATAATGTCTCTTTCTCAATAAGAACTTTTAGTCAGTTTCCCGTTTGAGATGCAGGCAGGAGGAAGTGGTGGAGTGGAGAGAGGCCAGAGAAATTCAAGACCATTCATGGTAGCATAGTGGTCAGCCATCACAAGCACTTAGGGTTACTGAAACATGTTGCAGTGTTGTTTACCATTGGCTCACTGTGAACAAAAGCAGGAGCCCCAGTGTCTCCTCTCTAACAAGGTCCAGCTGAAAGAAGGGGGGAAACACAAGCTGGTCTGTCTCTGCCACTTCATTTCCTGCCTGGTAAGAACTTGTTTCCTGTGCATCAGCCTAAACAAGGCATCGACCAGGGGGAATTTGCTATGGACTCAATTGCACTTGTTCCTCCAGAGTTTCCACTCCTTACTTATCTTAAGTTGGAACGCCAGCTGTAAACAATCCAATTTGAACACTCACTGAGTAACGGTCTCCAGATTGGCCCTGTGATAGGTTTAAAAATTGGGAAAGACAATTTGGAGAAGGGACAAGGTAAATCAGTGAAAAATGTTGTCAGGTCTCTGGCAGTTGTTCAGATGAAGGTGGTGTTTGAGGTCTTTCAACGGTCAGTGCCAAAGCAATGAAAGAAAGCTATGAGAACACATTTTCACTCCCAGCAAACCATTCCATTCCGTGTCTGAAACCATCTAGTCTGGGGAAAAGCTGTCTTTCTAAACGAGTTGAGGCTTTGTCTAGATTAACTCAGAGGTGTTAAAGGGGTAGGATTCTTTGTGGAATCATCACACATAAAGGATGTGTATCTAGTTGTCAACAAGCTTTGCTCTGTTGATCAGTTCGAAGTGTGTATTGACATAAACGTTACAGCAAAATTAACATGTTTACCCTCCGTAATAAAGTTGTGAATCCCAGACAGTCGGCGCAGTTACTCTCTGCAGTCTGTCTCAATCAATTAGCCAACCTTCACCAGGGAACGTTCCTGTCTCTTTGTTTAACCTTCCTCAGCAGAGTGTCCTGCCTGGCAGCGCCCGCGAGGGCAGCCCTGTGCCAGATGGCTACGAGGCAGACAGCAGTGAGAGGCACCACAGCCACATGCTTCCTCTGTATTCCGCAAGCACTCCTAGCAGTTCAGATGGCATGGGACCGGGAGAGCTCAGACCATAGAGGAAAACAGGCATGACCAGGGAGTACAGAACCATCCGAATGAGTCTTTTGGGCAATTGTGTCATTTTTTGGCTCAGCCAGAAAAAGGCTCTCGCTTCCCAGGATCCTGAAAGCAGGACCCCCTGTTGTCCGTGGAAAAACCTGTTCTCCGGTCATGTGGACACGATGGGTCTGGATGGCGGGCGGAGCAGCTCATATGGCCAGAGGGGAGAAGATTGGGGAGTGGATTGGGCCCTGATTAGTTGTGGTGCTGACTGGGGCTCCGAGCACAGCTGTGAGAGAGAGAAACAAGGAGAGGTCAACAGACAGTGTTCGGTGGGTTTGGGTCCCACTGCGGCCGAGGTGAGGAGACAGACAACAGCTGCACATTGACAAAGAGGGGGATGGAGGTTCCCTCACAACACAAAGATGAGAGGTCAAGTCATGGTCCCCATCTCAGTGTTCAGTAAATAATACATTTGTGTTTTCAGAATGGTGACAACTGTTTTAATATTGCTGCAATGATGTAAAATGCAAATATATCGCTAAGGTTATTAGATACAGACATAAGTTTATCATTAATGGTCAAACCAATGATTTTTTCGTGAGCCATGATGTTTCTTTAAATACAGGATAGTGAAGATGATTCAACAACTTTTAATCAATTTCCAAAAAGTGAAACCCCTCAAGTCTTCCTGTCAATCTCTCATTCCGTCACTGTCTATCTCTTTTTTCCAAATCCTTTTGTCAATCTATCTATCCATTTCTATTGTAAGGACCCGGTCATAGGAGTGGTCAGTGTCTTGGTTTATTGGATGGTGATTGGCAGTTGTGAAAGGGAACACTTGATAGTGAGAGAGGCCTAGCTGGAGGGGGACGGGGCACAAAGGCAGGCCACCAGAAAGCAAACAACCCTACTTGTAGACAGCACAGATCATGACTTTAAGCAGATAAATGGAGAGCAATCCATCAAGTATTGCAATGCCGGTGAGGATGACATATTCGATCCAAAACAGCAGAAATCGTGCTAACTGTTGACATATATGTACTGAGGGCAGAAAATATCACACAGCTTGTTTATTTGCGTTGCTTCTCAGATATTTTATACATTGACATTTTTGTAGGCTGTTGTGTTATGCTTCAAGTAAGCTTGTTATGCTGAATCATGAGCTTACTGTGAACCTGCTGTCGAGAAATGGAAAGGGTATGCAGGGGAAATCATTGGCAATGATTCCAGACCCCCCAGTCGACACATTATCCACACACCCTTTCTCGCTCTCCCCAAAAACTTTGCACCCCCGCACCATCACCTTGCCCCCTGCCTGATTCCGTGACAGCTCCAAACAAAACAGGGACTGTGAGCTGACTGACACATTCCTCCCCCTGCCTCTGAAAGGACTTCATTTAACCTTCCTCACGTTCTGCTTGGCCTAACGCCCCAAGTCAACCAGCTCCATCAGCCTCCGAAACTCTTCAGAACAAAACACCCACACAGGAAAAAGGGAAGAAAAGCAGTAAATGGATGGGGGAAAGGCACACAGAAAGAGTGGGAGAAAAGAAAGAAGAAGAGTGGGAAAACATTCTTTTCAGGTTCAAAGACACTATTTCTGCACAGTACTTTACCCATTCAGTTTGGGCCTGGGGGAAAAGAGGGTGGTTTCTCATTGGTGTCATTCAACTGTCAATCAAAGTGTTACAGGATCTGATGGGCGCTATGTTGTTGAGCGGAAACTAGCCATCAGCCAAGAGGCATCTGGGATGAAATCACCACCTGTTTGTGCTGGGAACTCAGCCACCTTCAGTGTCTGATTGAAAAACCCTTCCGAAAGCGTCACTTTAGAAGTCCATTCGTTCAAAGTTTGGCTCTTAGTGCAGTACCAAGTATGTTTTTTTTAAGCCGACCTCCTAGTAAATTTACAGTTATACACATTTGGGATTTAGATTAGAACCCATTGAGTAGATTTTATTTTAAATAGCAGGAACATACCTTCATTTCATACAAAGTAGCAAAGAAATCCTGTCTAAATCCTTAAGTGACATGAAAACAAACCAGATGCAGACCTCCCTCGCCAGCTCCTATGTAATTCTACAGACAATGCAAAGCAGACCCCTGCAGTCCTCCTGCAAAATGGAGGTCTAGAGATACCTAGGAGAATGTTTATGGGGGCTACTCTGAGGACTCGGAAACATGAGACAGATTTTTGAAGTAAACCCAGGTGGTCTGTTACTGTTATACCCCCTTCTCTCTCCCTCGGTTCCCTGTGAAATGTCACTTTCATTTCAGCCCCTGTCGAGATCTTGTCCAGCCCCTATATCTATAACAAATCAGATCACAGCATTCGTGGATTAATGCAGTATGCGACCGTGAATATGATACAAGGACAGCTTGGGGAGTTTAAGAAAGTTCTGAGTGCTCAAGCTGTGGTGACAGAGATGGTGACAGCCAAGCATCTTGGAGTCTATGCTTAAGTTTCGTTCTCAAATATATAGATGTAGGCTATTTAGAGTGAAATGAAGAGTTCAGAATGCCAGGAAAAGTAAGACAGTCATCAAAAAAAAACTTGCATCAATCAATACTGACCTCTTATAAATCTTCCCTCATACTCCCAAACAAATCTCTGTTGTTGTCTCATTAATTGCGGTAGATCTAAACACTCTTCCATCAAATTTCGTATTAGAATAACAGAACTGACACGAGTGCCCCTGGCCTGGTCGTAACATGAGAGCACCAGCCTTGTGGCGACGGGCCCGCCAGGGGGATTCTGAGCGTGAAAAGGTCCAGTCAGGCCTGTTCTGAGCCACACAGACCACCACTCTCTGCGCTGCCAGCATTACAGACCTCTACCCAGCAGGGGCCAGCCATCTGGACTCACTCCGTGGCTAAGCGGCTTGATTCTAGGGTTCCCTGGATGAGAGGTACATTCACAGTTGGTTTTAGGAATGAGCTTTTCCAGGAGGGAATGAGCTGATTTAGGGGGATGACGAAGCAAAAATGGTCTATGATTTCACCCCTGAACACTGGAGTATTTCATGTCATTAACATCTGTGAGTAATTATTAGTGATCTGGTTTCGTCTCTCTTGGTACTGCTTGGTACTACTCTCTGGGAATACACTTGAAATTAAAAACAAGCACTCCTTTATGTCAGTTTAATCACTTAACCTTAAACATTGTTTAAAAATCACTTTCTGAGATGACGAGTTAAACAATTTTTTGTATCACAGTATGCACCGTTACAAGTAATTGTCACCTCTAAATGCCTGCGAGCAGTAATCAACACAACACTCATTTAAGCTCAGCCATGGCCTTTTTGTACACATTCCCTCAATGCTATTGCCCAAAGTGAAAAGTGAAACCATTAATAGGAGAGTTACCAAGGTAACTGTTACCAAAGCCACAAGAGGCCAAGCTGAGGGGCCAGGGGGTACAGAAGGTCAGAGGGCAACAACACACATGGCTTCCTTCTGCAGGGCTTAGGCCAGAGCAGAGGAGTTAAACACAGAGATAACACAGTGCTAGGGCCTTTTGATGTTATATAATTTATAGGTGGTATGGGTTCAAAAGAGCAACACATTTTTTGCCTGGGAGTGTTCTGTAACACTGCTCATTGCTGTGTCTACTATTCTGAGAAGTAAAAAAAAATACTGCACACTCACACACACACACACACACACACACACATACACACACAAATATTTTCTTCATCTTACAAATATGAACGCATAATATACAAACTATCCATGTATTAAATAAGTAGTAAAACAGTTAACAACAATAATTGTTCTGCAAATAACAAATGGGTTAGCATTTGTTTGCAGTACAGTATATAGTGCCATGTGCAAATAAAGAACACAGTGGCCTGGTGCTGAAAATACAACATGAAATACAATATATATTCCATGAAATTAATAATACACCACTCACCATCATAGATTCCTTAGAGATTAATCATTAATGAACGCCTATTCTGTTCTAATCTTTTGTAACAGTATATGTTGGGTCTGAAAGAGCCAGCATTGATTAGCACCCCAGACCATGTAAGCTGTTCCCCGCTGAGATCGTGATCAATGAGTTTCAAGCCTGGACATGACACACACACATCTTCCAAGTCTCTTGCTAGCCTGTCCTGACGAACCACCACTAACTGCGTCCCCTGGGAATACCAAGTGAATTCCACCGAAAAGACTGAAATATGACAATGAAAGCACTAATAGGGCCTTTTGATACTTTCGCCACTGAACTAATTCTTCCTTCTATTGTACTGACTCTAACCCAATGATAAAGGCACTTTTCAGGGACATAAAGCTTGACTTTGTTTGGACTGATGTCTTAGTGCACAGGCCTGTGATGTAACATGAAGCAACAGTTCAGCAGAAGCAATCCACTGTGTCTCCAGGATGTGTTCAAAGTATTACACTGGATATTAAAACAGAATTCCATTTTATGTTTCTAATAATTGTAGCTATTGCTTTGTGGACTGGCCTATCCTCTACAACTGTTTTAAACAGCGTTGGTACATACAGGCAGCGCAACCTAGTGGCCCGTTTTTGTGAATTTCCATAGAATGTTCCGTGAAGCTCATTAGCAGGAAACAAAGCAGCGTCTAGAGAATACTTCAGTTGACCAATCAGAATCTTTAGCTCTTCTTATTGGTCAGACGGTAGCCGTCACTCAAACTCTCCAGAGCGTTTCGGCTGTGTTCTTCTCAGTTCAGCTCAGGAGGTCCCAGAGTAAAGATCTCTGAGAAACATCTATTTTCAGAGATTGTGTTTAAAAAAATATATTAAAATAATTTTTTTTGATAAATAATTGACTGATTATTTGAAAAATTAACATACACTTACTTCATTTTTAATACAATAACAAAAGTTGTGGACTACAATTATGTTACATTGTTGACATACATAAAAGTGTATTAAAGTTTAATGGTATAGGCCATAAGTCTGTTCCTAAAAAAGTAATAATAATTACTTTTGTGTGATTGTGATGTTTAATCAATATAATTAATCTATGGCTATTTAAGTTTAAGCCTTTATAGTATTGTGACCTTTTCGTGTTTACACATTTGTGTCTATTTATGTTGTTTGACCTTTCTCCTTCAAAAACTGAAACGTTAACTAAATAAGACATTTATTTTACAGTCCATTACTAATTTTAAATATATAAACGTTTTACAATTCTTTAAGCCTATTCCTTATGGTCCTAATGCCCCTGGGCAATGTAACAACCAGGCTGGCGAGACAAGCGGATTGGTCTGTGATTGGTTGGTGACATGCGCGTCCCGTTGTCTCCTCCCGATTTTCCTGGCATGACCTTTTCCCTTGGCAACCACTTCCTCCGAGCTTCTACGGCCATCTTTAATTTTAACTCATTCATGAAAAGTTATCTATTTTATGTAAACACAACGATTGTTGTTTTTGCTTGCCAGCAAAAACGAGCGCATCTCGTAATCAAAATTGTCAAAACAACGCACCCGCTGAGATAAAGAATAGGCTTCCAGAAGCGTACGTGCATATTACATACTATACTGATATTGTATCTTACATTATAATGTAGCAGCTATACATAGCTTAGTCGTCTGTATTGTATTTGACTGTTTCATTTGGATACAGTAACAAGTCTGTTCTGTTGCGCTTGTCGAATGGTTACAGACTATTTTCATTTTTAACGCTGTTGTCTTTTTTGTAACCCAAACCTTCATCACCTTAACGATTTTGATCGCCACCAGCTTTAGTAAAAAATGCTGTCTGTGATATCTTTTTGTAAGGACCCCTAGCTAATGCAATGGTATATTATATGATAGTTTCTTTAGGTTTAAAGTTTTAATTTTGCATGTGCGATGAAGTAGGGTTAGAGTAGTCCCTCACTCTTTCCGAATTTTTCCTCAAGTACATTTTTCTGTATTTCCCTGCAGGTTAAAATGAGAAAAAAACAGAATGTGAAACAGAGAAAAACTGAGGAGACCACAGTTGTCCAAGAATTTGTGGTGGAAAAAATCATCCGCAGAAGGGTCGCTGATGGAAGAGTGGAGTATTTCCTCAAATGGAAAGGTTTTACAGAGTAAGGGGGAGGTTAGCACAACCACTGTAACTTACATCTCTCTAGATGACATAACTCTGTCATGACGGAAATTATTTTGTGTATTTTTAGTGTTGATAATACTTGGGAGCCAGAGGACAATTTAGATTGCCCTGAATTAATTGAAGAGTTTCTCCAAAACCACCTGTCTGGAGTGAATGACGAAGAGTGTCAGCCACTAGAGCCACAGCTTATCCCCAAAGATGAATCGGCCGAGCAGGAGACTGAGATTGTGAGTGTCTGAAATACTTAATGATTCAATGGGTTTGAAGAGTCACAATAGCAATACAAATGTAATGATAAAAAAAACTATGTAAGGGTAGTAAAGTTAGTTTTCCTATTCAAGAATATTTCCAACCGTTGTGTGTCCTTGTCATAACCATCTTATGTTTCCATGTCATGCGCGGAACTTCCGCATCTTAAAAAGGTTAACTAAAAAAAGTTAACTTGAAAAAGCAGCCGATCTAGATTATTTTATTGGCATGTGCAGTCTGGATGCTGTAAGCACTGTAATGCAGTGTGTGTTATGTGCCTTTACAGCTTTTCTTTTTATTTAGAGATTGGGTCACATGAAACCAGCAGACTGAAAATGTTTAAAGTTCAAAATCAGCTTTTAGAACAGTTTTTTTATTTATTTCATAATAATATTGTTTCTAGCTTTCTGAATGTGCTATTTTTGTTCAGTCCCATCCGCAGGCATACATCCAGCAGAGAGCCAGTGACTTGCAGGAGCCCAATGAGGAGCAGCCAGACACTCCCACTGACCTCAGCAGCCACCCTGAACCTGAATGCATAATTGGCTCCACAGATAGACAAGGAGAGCTGATGTTCCTAATTAAATGGTGACCAACCATGTTTATCTTTTATACGACACAGACTCCATTTTTTTTTACTTAATAATGAAGCATTTAAAATATTGATCAGTGTGTTTGTATACTTCTGTTTTTTTTTGGTTCAATGGATTTAACTTTTTTTGATGTATGAACACAATCACGACAGATTGTTGTCGTTTTGTATTTTTGACAGGAAGAATTCGGACGATGTGGCCTTAATGGCAGCACGTGAGGCCAGCGCCAGGTGTCCCCAGGTGGTGGTGAACTTCTATGAGCAGAAGCTGACTTGGCACACTGGCGATGAGGAGCAGTAAGATACATGTGTGTGTGCGTGCATACGTGCATGTGTGTGTGTGTGTGTGTGTGTGTGTGTGTGTGTGTGTGTGTGTGTGAGTGTGAAATAAAAAGAGAGAGAGACAGATAATTAAGGTGGACTTACAAATATCTCTGTGACGCTTTGAGGCTCAGTGTAGCCTCTCCTGAGAGTCCGTCTTCATATAACATTACAGGAACACTGTGTGAAATTATGTCCTGCTGTAAGTAGATTACCATATTCTGACAGGTGTAAAAACTTCTGTTGGGATGGTTTTTGAGTGATCCCTGTCCTGTGGTGTTGAATAAAATCACCATGCCTTTGGAGAGTGCTTGAGAAAAGCCAATAGGAACTGTTATTGAAAGCACTAAGTAGTGTTGTATCCAACTTCTGCTCTTAGCAGAGCAATGTAATGTAGCAGACTAAATAACTGGGCATTTATTTTTTTTGTTCTGACTCAAAGTTTGTCTTGTGTGGTTGAGTCTGGTAGAAAGTAGTTGATTACCTTCATCTCCCTATGGTTGATATGGTTGAACATTTTTTATTGTGCGTGGTTTCTGTTTCATAAATAGTTTGTCATGATTAGACTGAAATCCAAACCCATAACTATAGTCAACTAAGTGTTTGATCACATAATAATGTTTAATTGTTTATTTGAGAACATTTCAAATATCTGTTTTTGTGATTTGTATTGTATGTGTAAGTTTTATGTAACTAGAAATATGTTACTGTCTAACCCCTATGGTTGTAAATTATTAGAATATGATCCACCAAATATGTTTTCTTCTTTACAAATGTTTGAACCTCTAGTCGTTTTTGTTAGAACAAGGTCTCAATGTGTTTAACCATTTTCTTCACAAAATGGGGGTGCCTTGCCAAAATTGTTTCCTAATTTGAATGTTTTTCAAAAGTAAATTTATGTAAAGACATACAATTTGTGCATCAATCAAGCTCATATTCTGTAGCACTTTAGGTAAGACTGCCACTTTTTAACTTTCATTTGTAATTCAGGAACTTTTAGCTACTAAACCTGAAATGAAATGTGTAAACTGACTGACACTGTACTGATTTTACATATCTACCATGACTGGAATGAGTATAGGACAATTTCTTCTACTGACCTGTGACTGAGTTACTGTAAACATTGACCGTAGATCTGTGAAGTGTCTTTGAATAAATCAACCATTCTGTGACCCTAACCCTTATAAGCTGTTTTATATTACCAGGCACTCACGTGTATGAATGAGTGTTTAGGTTTACTGAAACCAAACTTGAGATCGGGTATACTATTGTTTTAAAATCAGTCCCAATAAGTTGTTTTATACAGTGTATATATCATAAAAGAGATGTGAAATGGCATGAGGAAGTAAAGTGACACTTCATGTACTTCCTCTGAATTCTGTAGAGCAAAATGAAACTAAGAATGGCAGTAACATGTTTGATTCAGATATCTGGGAATTTGTCAAAATAGTTGAAACAGTGGAAATACCAAGACTGAGCAAGACCTAGCCAGTGCACACAAACGGCTATTTCATATTGGATTTTTATTGGAGCAGAAGGGTTGACCAAGAGGTTACCTCAGTCCCATGACTTTTTATAACTCTGAACTTGGTTTAGACAATATAAGTTGCTGAAAATGAAGCAGAATGTAGTAGGGCTCTGGAACATAACTAAATCGACTTCAGTGCACATGTAGATAATACCGTTGGAATTTGTTATCGTACAATGCCAGGAGTGAATAATAACCAGGTACTGTCAGTGATTAAATGCTTTTTTAAATCTTTATTAGTATTATGTTTGTAAGACTCTCAGCAAAATACAATAGGAATAGAAATAGTAAAACATTACATTTTAAGATTTTAAGTTCTGTTCTGGACATGTCTACTGTACTTGTCTAATCTTCCCTTGAGTGATGTTGTGGGACTTTCCACTGCCATGCTCTACTGACTCAATAATTGGGCTTCCTCTATTTGTTTTATCTAAAAACATTCCTTTCGAGTCAGACACTGCATTCTGAACTACTCCGAGCTTTGTGTTGATCGTTGTGACTTTACTCATCTCTCCTGTCCTCCACATGCAGCACTTTATAAACGTTTGGGTTCGAGATCCACGGATACAAAAGAATGACTTTTGGCATGCCCACATAGACTATGAAATTTGTATACAAGTAAGTACACTAAAAAAAGTATTCTTCTTTTTAATGAACAAATAAGGGGCTTTATTGCTCATGTACTTTTCTTTGGTCTCCCCTAAGACCAACAGTCTAGCCTTTACCAAGAAGATCTCATGTGTAAGAAGAAGATACAGTGAGTTTGTATGGCTTAGGCAGAAACTCCAAGAGAACTCCTTACTCATGTAAGTATTCCACATTACCAAAAAGGCAGTGAAAGTCCACCATTTGTGAAATCGTCACTGGTTTAGAGGCTTGTAACATAATTGTTCTTGAGCTTTGTTTAGTCCTCTGTGACAATGACACCAGTCATTTCAAATGTTTTAAAAATGTTTTATTGTAGGGTACAACTGCATGAACTGCCACCAAAGAACCCGTTCTTCAGCCTCAACAATGCCCAGCAAATCACTGAGAGAATGAAAGGGCTTCAGAATTTCTTAGAATCGTGAGTGATGTAAATCCACTGTGCACACATGTTACTACACGTTATTTACTGCTGGTGTGTTGAGTAAATGGGAACAGCATACAGCGTTATCTTATATAATGGGTTCAGAACAACAAACAACTGTGTACATGTCACAACATAAACCTGTGTGGTGCTCTCCTGCCAGGATAGTCCAGAGCCCTCTACTGCTCTCCGACAGCTGCCTGCACCTCTTCCTGCAGTCACAGCTTAGCGTGTCTAAGATAGAAGCCTGTGCTGAAGGAAGAACCCACTACACAGTGGCCCAGGCTGTGCAGCGCTGCGGCTGTGCTTTGCGTCGCTTCCAGTCCGAGGAAAACCTGCAGAAAGACCTGAATACATCCTGTAACTCAGACTCAGACAGGTAGACCCCTCGGTATTACTTTACTCTGACATAGCTTGGGATTCGAATGAATCCTTAATTAATTCATCCTAATTGGTCATATCTTTGTAATTTGAATTGCTGAGTATAATCAGAAAATAAGACAACTAAGCCTAAATTACTTCTGCAGATAATGCATTGTTTTATTAATTCATATTGTAAATAGTATTTTGTCATTTGTACTGTAAATTGCTGAATTAATGTGAATGGTTCCAACAGTGTGTTTGCAGAGCCTGAGCCCAGTATTGAAGACACAACAATATCCCTATCAAACAACAGTGCTCCATTGGACATAGGCATATCTGAACAAGAGGGAATTCCCAAGTCCATGTCTGTGTCTCTATGAACGACTCCAAAGTGAGACTGAAACTTTGTGCACCGAACATCGATGGTTTTGAGGTCACCTGTAAAGCAGAACTTCTTGTTTTTTTGTACTACTTACTACAGTGCACTTTTTGTTTGCAACCGGGGGTCTAAACAATCTAATGTTCCACGTTAGAATTACCCTCCGGTCCAATATGTTTTTTTTCCATTATTTAAAATAGTCAATAGATAGTTGTGTATTAAATATTTATGGACACGTTTATTTATTAGTTTGAGTTTAACTAATTTGTATGACAACAATTGCCCAGAAGATGGCAATATTGTTCCATTCAAATATTTCCTATACATTCATCCTTGAACATCACAGGTCTTGTTGTTAGCGCTAAATAATTTGTATAGACTGTATTGTAATAATTGCAACTTATTTCAATGACAAATACGATTAAAAATGACTCACTGAACTGTTTTATACAGTGTATCTTAACGGACAGCATCGTATTTCATTTTGAACACTGTGTCTTAAAGACATCATCTGACTGCCACTGCGCGGATAGAACAAGGCATATATAATGGGGTCTCTGGAGAGCCAGCAGACAGCAGAGGCAGAGTCTTCCTGTCAGGAATCTGGCGGGAGGTCCGGCAGGAGCCCCCACAGACCTGCTCCTGTCGACGATGTGTCTGAGGTAGACAGCCTGGGGTGCCCCCTGCAGACCAGAATGACAGCTGCAAGGACAGTCTTTCTCCACATTTATCCATGCACACGATTGCTATACAGATATATAAACGTGCATATACCCAGAAATTCACACAGTAACACCCATAGGGTAGTAAATAAGTGAGTGTCAGTCGCTTGCCTTACGTGTCCACCAACTGACAATGAATTACTACTCAGGGTGAATTAGCAGGCCTAATATTGTAATTAAATAACACTATGAACCTAATGTGTACTGTATATCAAAAGTGTGTCTACATGTGCATGCTTGCAAACACTTTTATTTATGGAGTGCATGTGTCTGTGAAAGAGCAGCCGCGTTTCCACAGTGAGCAGCATTTCTGCCCGTGCAAAGATAATGACCGCTAAGCAGAGTGATGGCACGCTGACTCCCCAGCACAGCTAATTAGACAAGCACATCTCTCCAAGGGGCGAGGTGATATTCATTAGGAATTCAAAATGGAGAGAGGGGATAGGCCTGCAGGGGTGGGATGGACAGGCGGTGTCACCAGGTGACCTGCAGTGCTGCGTAAAGCGCAAGGGGCCACGAAAGTGGGAAGGCCTAGAAACCCAAATTGGAAGAAGGAGGAGGAGAACGTCTGTCCTGAAGGGGGCTTGTTAAGTTTTGCATGGGTACCGTCGTGTTCTTGTGTGTGCGCGTCGAGTGCGTGTGTATCCCATGTCAGCGAATGGCTGTGTGTCTGTAACATTAGCCTGCAGTCACTCTGGAACCACAGAGGTAATGAAGCTGTCAGGACTGCAAGTACGCGGTGCAGTTTGATATTCAAAGCGGGGTACATTCTTGTCTTATGACAGAACCATCCAATTATAAATCCAAGCAGCATAGTTAGGGTATCACACACAGAAAGTGGAAGACACAGGTCATGCAGACACCTCCACAGTCTGCCATGGAAGAAGTATTCCAGACACTGTCTGTTCATTGCACTCTTGAAAAAGTTATTTGAGCTTGTCAACCGTCAAACCCAACAGCTAACTACATACTGTAGACTATAGCTGGTATATTGTTTTTAAACCAATTATCCTTAAAAAATTTGTTTGTCTTTCCAAAAGCCTTCTTTTATCCACGAGCTAATACTTTTTACATTGTGCCTTGGTTTGAACAATTCAAACCCCTGGTATTCCTCAGACCTGTCCTGGAGTATTGACTCTTCTCTAATGGGCTATTTCTCTGCTCTGTTGGCTGTTAACCTTGGACCGGCTGAGCTGAGTTTGAGCCTGTCCGCACTGCCCTGCCACAGTGTCAACACCAACACATTTAAACCTCTCAGACGTCCAGCAATCGATAGAGGCCGACAGCTTCCCGTTCCACCAAATGTTACTTGACCACTTAAAGGGTAATGAGTTGAAACCCTAGGAAACCTCAGAGTACCTCTGGGCACAGGGCATTGCAGAATGTGCTCACATTACAAAAAAAATAGGTAGAAAGATCTGTGTGATGAGAAGATTCTTGATGCACGTTTACAGAGCCAGTAAATCAAATATTATTGCTCACTTTAAAGTTGCCAAGATAATTTTTGGGTGGGTCTATAGTCAAATTGTGAAATAAGGGAAAGGAGAATGTCTCTATTGGGAAAGGCCCATCTGCCCACATGCTATTCAGCAGTTATCTGTGGTGTTGATGCTATTCAAATGACCCAACTACTTTCACTTCACACCATTTCCACAATTGTGTAATTACAGAGTTACACGCGCAAAGATCCATTACAAGGGACTAAAAAACAACTGCACCAAGCATCACAGATGAGGAGAGTTATGGCACAAAAATCCTAATCAGGCTTGTTACACTGAGCTGACTACAGAGAGACCAAAATAAATCGAACCATTGGGAACAGATATGCTCCAACGGAGGGGAATTACAGATAAATCAGAGGCTGCCCATGCATTTTAAGTACCACATTACACAGGAGCCATTAGCGGCAACAGGAGGAGTACAGCCAAGCCTGGGATATTAAATCTCTATGACTGCTGCTCTGTGCGGGCCGGAGAGGCTGATAGCGGAGCAGAGAGGAGCCCTAGTGCAAATAAGGGATGGGAACGGCACTGCTGGTCCATAATGTTGGTTCGTAAGGGGATTGAGGCCAGATACTCGGACGCATGGTAATCTTGGAGCAATGCCACTGTGCTAGCCACGCTGTTGGGGTATGTCTAGTTGGCATTACAGTAAGGAAATGGCTGCAGGGATTTGTTGAGTAATAATTCTTTGGAGGCTGTCTCTTTCCAACACTGATGGCCAAGTATAAGTCATTCGTAAAGGATCAGCATGAGTATTTCTGAATGCAACATGGGGGAGTTCAGAGGTATTGAATTATTAATGACATAAACTGAAGTCCAGAATGAATTCCGGATACGCCATAGTGCATGACAACGTCAAACACTGATTTACTGACGGCCACAAACCTTCCGCTAGCAGACAACCGAGGGGATCTATGAGAAGACGCCATCACATCTGTCCTTGTCTTTCGCCTGTGAGGGTGTGTGTGGGTGGTTCGGGTGTGTATTTGTGTGTGTGTGTGTGTGTGTGCGTGTGTGTGTGTGTGCGTGGGCATGTTCACGTCTGCTAGTCACAGCATCTTAATGCCTTCAATCAGTGAAAAACACTTTTTTCTCCTGCCATCTCAAGGCTACAACATTTTTCTTTGTCAGTCTCTTGTCAGTGATGGAAATGAGCTGACTGAGGGAGTTATCCATCATTCATCAGGGCTGACATGCTGGCTGGCTCTGGCTGGTTCTGCTTGGTTGTACGTGGTCCTTCTGCAGGTGCTGTCGACAGAGTGGTGCTCGGATGTAGCAATTACTGGGAATGAAGGTAATCACTGTAGCAGAGCTGACCAACTGTTTCCCATCTCCAGAAAGCAGGACCTATCACATTTTTACACCGCAAGACCCAAGGGGAAGGGGAGGAAGTTGAGATGGTGGTATCACAATTTCCACCCTAAAATAATATACTTCAATATACTGTACACTGTAAAGTCAGGCGTGTTTTTTTAAGCTGCAGGCAGCTGACAGCAGGAGCAAAAGCCCTTCTCTGTGGTGGGGTGGTCACACACACACACACACACACACGCGCGCGCGCTGATTGCCCTTATGTACAGTATAATACAAAATCTCAATCTGAAAATCTCAATTAATGGGCAGAACATTTATTCATTTAGTGTTCCTTTTTAGTTGAGAACTGTAATACAGCTTTATTCTGTTTCGCTCCTTACTCAAAGTCAATGGCGCTCCATGATGTTTCTTGCCCATCTTCAAATGGCTTTGTGTCTTGGTTTGGACGGGTCAGTGCCTCTGCCTGAAGTGATGCTGCTGGGGTATGTTAATGCTTCCCCCAGCACCGTAGTCTACAATCTCGCTAGAGGTGAGGATCGAGGAAAGGGTGTGTTGCAGGGGGGTGACTGTTCAGAGGAGGCACAGAGGTGTGCTGGCTGGGGTCGATAGGAGGAGGGAGGTGAGGTGGAGAGACGGAGGGGTGAAGGGGCGGAGGGGTGAAGGGGCGGAGGGGTGGAGGGGCGGAGGGGTAGAGGGCACCGTCTCTCGAGGCCTCTGTTTCACCGGCCGTGTGTGTAAATCAGCAGGCAGCTCACGGCTGAATTGAGGTAGAAAATAAAAAAAGCATAAAAGTGTCCGAGTGAAATAAGAGGCAAGGCGAAATCTTTTATGATCAGCCTAAATTCTCCAACTCTGCAGTAGATCCACTGGCCGGCATGGCTTGTCTTCTCCATACACCGTCTATCATTCCTGCTGCCCGCCGTCACAAATTACTCACAGAACCCCACCTGCTATTCATGGGATACATATGCAATGCGTATCCTAAATTCACATAATTATCATTCATGGGATGGGCCTGCGGCAAATTGTATTCAATTAAGGTAAAATGTTAATTAGCAAGTTATATGGCTGGTTTTTAAAGGTCGGCTGTATGATCTGTATACATAATGTGTGTTTTCACTCGTTTTTACCTCTTGTGTTGAGACTTTGAAAGATTTTGAAAACTATATATTTTATATCCATTTCAGTCATGAAAAGAGGGGTGCTTTTTCTAATCCCATCTAGTCATAAAGCGATCAACACCGACAGTGCTTATGTGCAAGTTTATCAAGCAAGAATGTATATGGGGAGACACAGATACCCTCTCTGAGGTCCATTATCGATGGAGCCCAACATTTCACACCAGGAGCAAGTGTGTGTAAAGCATCAGGGTTAGAGACCTGTCTGAATAGTGTGATGTCGCCTGTCACTGTCCCTCATTAGCAGATATACTATACACCCCAGCCTTTAACAAACTCTCCATTGCCTTTTCCCAGGGCCTACGCACTGACCCTTTACTGATAGGCGCAAGCATTTATACTCCACTACTAAATCAGCTCGAGGCTCGTTTGACAAGCCGCATGTGTCAAAGATGCTGGGAATACAGAATGGGATTAACACAGTTCGTACATACAGTCACCCCTGGTCATCTGCTACACATTCCTGCACTTCCTATTCCTATACTGACAAACTAGGGGTCGTGTCAGGGTCAAGCCACTATTTCTGGAGCAGTGACATTGAGCTAGAACCTCCTCGAGGCTGTGAGGTGTCACATCCACGGGCATGGGCCTGCGGGGGGTAAAGCAGAGGCAGAGAGGGGAGTGATAATTCCACCAAGGATCGACAGGTTAGCAGCTGCTTCTAGCTTCTATTAGCGCAGAGCAGAGGGGGTCCAATTACAGTCAGAGGATTCCTCACCTCTCAGACCGCCCTAGAACGCAGCCCAACCTCCCAGGACATCACTCAAAGGTTTAACCAGCAGAAGAAGACAGCGGCCGAGTACTGGCATGATATCAGAGGCCCAGTCGTGGTCATGCTGAGAGTAAACAGGGCCGAAACATGGAGCCCTGTAAATAATCCCAGGGCGGGCGTCACAGGGGGGCACGGCGTGTGAGAGAGATGTTTATAGCAGGTGGACAAACACCTGTCACTTTGATAGGCCTGATTTACCCTGGGAGACACGTCAGCACATAGCTCTCTGTGGGCCCGCCAGCCAGGACTGTCAGCTCTGCTCCGCACGCCTCTGTGGACGGGAGACTTGTCAAGTGGTGATAGTACCCAACGTACGTGAGAGGGTAGACTGCTTTTACCTCCCGTGTAAGAGTATAGCCAGGCTACAGATATGTTAGATGGACTTTTTTTTGGCAGAGGACTCTGTACTCTGATATTTGTCCAAAGGTGTAAATCAAACTTTGTGGGGAGAAAAAACAGAGAGCTGTGCCAGGAAGATGTCTGTAGAAGCCCTACCAGAATTCAAAGCTTAAAAAACTAAAGAAAAATAGGATCCTCACGCTGGCTTATGTTAACGCGGGCGTGAAACCTGGACATTTCCAGAGTCTCCTAAGACACAGGCGCCACCCGGGGTACCCTCCCTCCTCCAGAGATATACGAGGCTTCTCTAGACAGTGCAGTCTGTGCTGCTCCTAGGAGCCAATTAACAGGCAGCAAGAGCAGCTATTGATAACATGAAAGAAAGGTGGGCGCGGTGCTCCTAACAAACGACCCGTCTTGTTCCTTCTTTGCAGGGCCTAGGACAAGAGAGCAATTTACTGCCATGCCTCACAAGCCCATCTGCAGCTCATAAAATACACACTTGGAGGTTTCCAAAGGAAAAAAAAATCCTGGAATCATGGAATCTACGAAAAGTCTTCAAATGGCTCTGTGTGCTAAATACTTTTCAAAATAGCATTGAGCTGTTTCTGAGATGTTTGTGCAAAGGCAGAAACCGAAATGGGATCTGTCTGGGACTAAGTGTCAACTAAATGGGAAAAGCGTTAATATATCAGGATACATTAGGTACCTCAGCTGACTCATAGCCAGATTGAGTGCTGAAAATGCTCTCAGGACTGGCCTCAAAGATTCCTGTCATCACAAACCACTTGCGTTGTAAAAATACACCATACGTTCCGCTATGTCATAAGTCAGCTAAGGTATGCCTAATTTTTCATCTTATGAGTTGCATCTATGAAGGTTGACCTCAATTAAAAGATGCCTTTCCATCTTCAGAGAATCTCAGATAGGAAGATTAAGCACTGGAAAGTAAGTGTAATGGAATGCTGACAAAGGGCCAGTTAGAGTGGTGATACATTTGCCTGAGAATGCCTAGCTATGCCACATTAATTAAACTGTGTTCTTTTGGACAGAAACTCTCAAGGATTCTCTGAAGTCCACCCCATGCCACCAGACCAATGGAAGACATTATGAAATACTGTAATATGTCTCCATCAGACCATCACTGTCATTCAGACATTGGCGTATGGCGTAGAGTCGATGATAGCATGGGCCATGGAGTTCTGCTTCGGTATAGGAAACTCAGCAGTAGGGAAGCAGGCTATGACACTTTTTAAATTGAACATATGTACAATGGTGTTGAAGCACCTGGGCTATTTTCTGTGGAAAGTCTGCCGTAAAATCAAATAAATTACATACAAAAATAAACTAAATTGTCATCAACACTTGTCAACTATCAGAAGAAATTTTTACTTCCATCATCCCCTTTAACAACTTGTGTCCTATAACATTAGTCTCAACAGCTCAATTTATATATTTGGCTGGCAAAAGAGTATTTATATGATTGCAAGTATTAATTAGTAATATTCTGGTCTCATTAGTGAAATTTAGTGTCCTTGAGATTAATGGCACAGTGGCATTTATCTGTGAAACATTATATCTTGATGTTAATTTGCAATAAAATAAACTGTATATTCTGAGAATATGGCTGTCTAAAGCTGAGAGGGAGGGTGTAGTTGACAGTCATTAAAAAAAACTTTTATTAGCAACATAAAAAAGAGAAGAAATATTTAGTCTAATTTGCCTTTGGCATTCTAACCTATAGGCTAAACTTCGAATGGGGAGTTTAAAGTGGATGGTCAGCAACTTTGCCACATATATTTGACATTACCTGACAACTCTAAATAAAAACAATACTAGGAAATGCAGATGGATAATTGATCCAAAACAGACCTCAGTGCAAATACCTAGTGGCTGTCTCTTGTGCAGGGCTCTGCTGTGCTCTGATATCCAAATGAAGCCTAAAAGGCACCCCCATGTGTGATAGTGTACAGGCATGTGGTGCTTCCACTGCACCTTTGCCAGTCCCTGAAACAAAGCCACAACAAATCCTTTCTTTTCTCTCTCCATATTCAATGTAATATATTCAATAACTAATTATGGTAATTCATTACATCTCCAATTAGTTGAGGGGCTTTATTGCTCCAGTGTACCATAAAAGATCACGATTTATGTTCTGTTTGAATGTCATCCAGAGGGCAGTGGACTGCTGCAGCCTCATTCAGCAGAACAAAAACGGGGAGGAGAGAAAGAGAGAAAGAAAGAAAGAAAGAAAGAAAGAAAGAAAGAGAAAGAGAGAAAGAAAGAATTATCAGTTAATTCATCTTTTTTTTGTTTAACCTTGAGATGCTTACTTTGAACAAAAACCAGCTGAAATGGAATGTTAATAGGCTTGCAAGATTAATGGCAGGTGTTTCAGATATTACAAACATTGTAGATAGAAAAGCATGTGGTCTAGTGGAAGGTTAGTAGTGCTGCCAAACAGCCCCACTGAGAGTGATAAGCTCCCTGCTGTCCATGTGGACAAAAGCCTTGTGACTTTTCTCCACCATTTAAATCAGGCACGCAGCATGGCTACCCATCTGCCATACAGAGCTTCTCTGCCTGTGCTGGTCTCACAGGTGCCATAAAAAACCTGCATCCCATTTGGAGCTTGGACACAAGACCGTTGACCATATAACAGAAAAAAAAATGCTCAGCTGAGTCTGAATTATCTACAAGCTTGGAGAACTTGGACGTTGGAGCTGCAAAAATGTTTTTATTAACATCTTTGTCTTTCTGCATTGTGGTAAAACGTAAATGCTTTCATGTTGGATCTCTTGTATTGATTTATGGCAATAGATATCGATTAAATAACCGTGTTCAATATGTTTCATGTTTTGATGATTGTTGGAAGTATGCATTGACCAAAACACAGGGCACAGGAATACCAAATAATTTCCATTATAAACCTCTTCCAATTTTTTTTTACAGTTTTTTAACCCTAACCAACAAAGTTTTGCTTTGTAAACATACCTGTCTTTCAGATGAATATTTTCATGCTGAAGGTATTAACCATCAGCTTTTAATTGTGGATGTTAAGGTCATCCAGAAGCTCTTCAGGAGGTTATAACGCCCCCTTGTGGCACCTTTAAAGCAGTCTATAATCAAGAGTCTTAAAGAATAGCAGAACACTGAAATCTTTAATCAATTTGTTGCATTTGTCTTTGATACATTTGCCGTACAAATCATTTAAACAGATAATGCACATAGAAAGGCATTGCACAAAATAAGTCTCATAAGTGAGAACAATAAATACAATATAGCAGTGCATACAGTGCCTTTTCAATACGGTTCCTTGTGGTTTGTTAAGCTTTTTCTATAGACCATAAGAAAATAGATTATGACCCACTATAATTGGGTAGACCAAAAGTCAGCCATCCATGTTTTTCTGGAGTTTCTATACCAATTAGGAGAGCTAGCTTTACTGCTCAATATTTTATAATACACGTTGAGCCATGAGGAAAAAGGCCTGAAAAACAAATCAAAAGGTTTATATGTCATTTTGTAATTACAGAGACATGTTTTTCCTCAAGGCACCAGGTCTACACAAATCATTAATTTGAAACCTTCCTGGTATTAACAACATATTTATATCACGTAACAACTTCTTAGTTCACAGGCTTGGCTTTTATTCAGACATTGAGGTATACTGTGTAGTCCTTACCTAAAATAGGGTGAATTCACAAGATATACAACTCGGTGAGAAAATCTTTGGGCACAATGCCAATAGCTCCCTTCATTTCTCCAACCCACCATCCAAAGTTCTGATACTCCTGGGGAACAGAATAGGATAGAAAGAGGACTCCAAGTGACTTATGGAAGAAACGATAGTATAATAATCAGAGAAACCAATACTGGTTGTCTCACATTCAGTTTTTTTTTTTTTTTATACAGCAAGCGTATAGGCTTGCTAGACTTCATAATCGGGTGTCTTTCAAGGAAGACATGTTTGATAATGTTAAGTGTTGCAGAGCTCATAAACATTTGCTAGTCCGAGAGAGCCACAGACAAGCCAGCTGAAACGGAGGTTCAGTAGCATAGCATTACCCTGTGGGTAACTTATGAAGACTGTGTGCAGATTAGAAACAAGTGAGGCCAGTGATAATGACTTTCAGAACAAGTGGTACCATCAAGCCCTCTTCTACCTTCATTAATATACTAAATCTCCCTTTTTACCTGTTCTTGACATTCTTTATTTTATAGTCCATTCCATTTCCATATGATAGCACTAAAGAACTGGACAGCCAGGCCCCAGCACACAACTCACCACTCAAATCTGTCATAGCTCAGAGAGCAATAGTTTCAAAGAACTGCCAACGCGGTGAGATATAAGCAGGAAGCCGTGCTGCAGGGTGGGGGAGGTTCTCATGACAAGCAGGGAGAATCCCACTCATGCCGTGCCCGAGCGGTTGAAATTACATGAAAGGTATCCCGGGACATGAATCAAACTGCATATCCTGTGGTCCAAGGGAAGAGCGAGAGGGCATGACTTTTAAACGCTGCACAAGCACACAGTAAGGTCTGGGGACAGGGCATTACGCCACAGTACAGTCTGTACCATCAAAGTGCAAGGGAGATCCACGTAAGTGACCATGATATCTGTCTGCATGTACCAGCAACTGTTACGCGTGGTGATTTGGCGATGGGAAATTCATCAGACAAGACAAAGGTGCTGCTAGACTTACGGCTACATTCAAAAGGCAGACGGCAGGCAATGCAGTGCAGACAGTAGAAACAAATTACTTTACCTAATGAATTAAAAAATTGAACAACCTTCTACTGAAATTGAACAGGACACAAACACTAAATGTCACATCTATCTCATGTGACACGATGAAAATGAAATTTGTCCAATGCCCCGGAGGGTAATATAAGTAATCAACATGTGGTGTGTGTTGGTGTGTTTGTGTGTGTGTGTGTGTGTGCGCGCGTGAGTGGGACTTCCTGTGACTAGCCTTTGAAATAGGCAGCAACACTTCATTGCTTAGTTGTAACTTGTGTGCACTGTCAAACAAGTCTTGGTTGAGTGAGTGTGGACTGGAACACGGTAACACATTCACAAAGGTGCAAAAGTCTAATGAGAGCCTGAGGAAGGGACTGCAGACCCCACACTGTATCAACACATAGACACACACCAGAGCCTAATGTACAGCAACCGTGGCCTTATCAGGCTCTTCATGGAACCTTTAGACTTTTTGTCTAGCAAAAAGCCAAATGGACCATAGTGTTTGCAACTAAATATGCGATATGGCATGCATACTAGCTGGAAGGGCTTGGGAGCTTAGGTGGGCGAACGTATGTTGGCAGAGTGTTTACTTTGATGAACCTTATCTCTCCCTCCACCTCTCGCTAGACATAACAAATATATGTGTTTTATGTGCTGTGAGGTGGAGCAGGTTCGGAAAGGCTGCTGCTTAGCCTGACACCACACTTTGCTATTCAAGCCTGATCATCAACAGCCCAGGCTGACTGGGGGGTCTAGCAGCTGTGGCAGGGCAGAGAGAGTGAGCAAAGGAAGCTATTCCTGGACTGCCATGAGGGGAAGGAGCCTCTAGTGAGGAGGAAAGAGGGGGGGGGGTTGCAAAGTCAATTGGCCCCTCCGCTGCAGCTGGCCACTGCAGTCCAGACAGGTTTTATGGTCATTGCCCTCCCAGCAGGCCACAACCCCCAACACCAAGGTTTCAGCTAATGGCAATTCCAGTCTTGGTGAAAGAACAACTTGATTCTCGCTTCTTTGCCAACTGGAGGATAGCAGAAGATACTGCATGTCATAGGCCACTGTCTGTAAAGTTTACTCCCATAAATCATGGGATGAAGGCATGAACCAAAATTGAATCTGGCAATTTTTTAACCGTTGTTTAACCAGGAAAGTCCAACTGAGCACGAGTGTTCTTTTGCAGTGGCGGCTTGGCGTGGCCTGGCGTGGCCTGGCGTTGCAGTGGCGACCAACTCCAGTTCTATGCCAGTGCCTGGTCAGGATATTGACAGGAGGGTAGCCCTAAACATGTTTTTTTTATGGCGGTGGGAAAAAAACGGAGCACCCGGCAGAGACCCATACAGACACGGGGAGTACATGCAAACTCCACACAGAAAGGACCTGGATCTCCCAGGGTTTGAACCCAGGACCTTCTTGCTGTGGAGGAATCAGTGCTAACCACTAAGCCACCGTGCTGCCCCATGAAGTGGTTTATTTATATTATATGTTATTTAGCAGATGTTTGGACAATAAAAAAGCACAATTACGGCTGCTTTTCTAAAACTGAAATCCCCTTTTCAACCACTAGATGGCAGACTTCAACTGAGCAAAAAAGCCAGGAAAGGAAAACAACACTTCAGTGACTGCACACAGTATATAAACTCACTCATGTTAACAAAAGCGTCTTACTGCCAATCTGGGCTGAACATGTTCCACACATTACTGTAAACCCTGCAATTGACGAGTGTCAAAACACAATTTCAACAACAACCAACCTGTTAACGTGTATTTCAAATGCAATAATATACACTCACAATTTACTTCAAGAGGAAGGCATTACATAAGGAATAACCAAGGAAAAGAATCAGTCTTCAGTTCCCCGACCCTGGCACACATAGCTGGCTGACAAGCCTCGGAAATTGTGCATTCACTACACGTCTTCACCTGGTCTGAACAGAGTGGCGGGCTCTGCCTGCGTTTCCTGAGAACACACGTTCTTATTAAAGGGTTGCCTGGCGAGGTGATGCAGGAACATAGGAGGTATGTGTGGGCTGGGGCCTGCTCAGCGCCCAGACGGGAGTCATGGAATGGCAGCGGCTGGCAGGCGAGCCCAGTCTCCTCCAGCAGCACTAAAACAGTTTCCGTTGTGACACAGCTAATCCCCGTCACAGTAACCAGAGCGAGCGCCCGTCTAAGCCTGCCGCTTCCTAGCCGCCAGTCAGCCCCGGGCTATGTGCCAGCCATTGCCAGTAAGGATATGAACAATCTGCACCTAAGAGGACCTAGACTTTAGGTGGTCTGTGGCTGGCACATAAATAACCTTTTCAAGGACCACAGAATAACATAAAGACATAGGGCAAATTGTAAGAGTCTTTAAGATAATATAAGTAACAAAGCTATATCAAAAAAGGTTTTGTTGAATCCCTTTGTCCTCAATTGGGGTCAGTGTGTGTTCATCACACTTGTCTAATGCGTGGATGCCTTGAGGGGCGAATTTCAGATCTCAGTCCAAGCAGATCTGTGTTTACCATTACTAGGTATATGAGGGCTCATTCATTCCTACCTTGCTCAAGATGTAGATGGAGTCTCCCCGTTTGAAGGACAACTCATCCGAGTGATCTCTAACACAGTCCCACTTGCCCTGGTAATAGTTGGGATAGTCTGTAGCTTTGTTCACTGGGAAAAATACAGGGGATAATAAGCTTCGTGTGACCACTACATCCAATCCCTATGCCCGTAAATGAACTCATCAGCAGTTGTTGTACCTTCATATTACCAAAAGGGGGCACTGGATTGTTAATAAAACAGCAGCAAATTCCAATCGATGTTGAACCTCTCTGACCATTGATCTATCTCTCCTTCCTGGTAATAAAGTATTGGTGTACTTCAGGAAAGACTCTCACTGACCTTTCCTTTATCTAAATAAAATGGCCATGAGGTCCAAATGATTGCATTTCACCTATCACACAGTATGTGTGGTTTTGTTAACTGTAATTTACAAAATGTTGAACAAACATTTCCGAAAACAATACATAAAGGATTGAGCTTTTTTTTATGAAAGAGGAAACAGAGGGTGCCGACTGAAAATGAAACTGTTATTTCAGTATTGAAATAAAAAAAGTTGTTTATGTCACTTCCTTTTTCAAACAGTGTCAAATGGAGTCATGCTTGCAAAAATGGTCAGTATAAACAAGTTTATTCTCCATGAACTTATTTAAGCCGCCATTTTCAACTGCATAAATTTGGCATCACCAGTGTTCTCCATATAAAAATTACTTATTAAATTTTTTTTGTTTAATTGAACAAACAAAATACCTACTATAAAAACAGGATTTCATTGTTTGTGACAAAATATTGTATGTAATCACCTGGCTTAGCAGGAATGTGGGCTTTGCTTGGTGGCTCAACCTTAGGTTTTGGAGGTGTAGGTAGGTCCTCATCTAAAGAAAGACAACATATTGCTGTATTAGCAAATGTGTAGTATATTTACTAGCATTGAATATAAACGGTGTGCTCTATGGACTAATTGCCATTGTGTTGTGGAAGACAATTCAACAGTCTGTGGACAAAGGTTGTTGATTAGAGAGAGACATTATAACCATAATATTGTGGATTTACACAATAAAATAAAGTATTATTTTATGACATTATATATATATATCCATCCATCCATCCATTAGCTATGCCGCTTATCCTTTGCAGGGTCGCGGGGGGGGGGGGGCTGGAGCCTATCCCAGCCGACACAGGGCGAGAGGCGGGGTACACCGTGGACAGGTCGCCAGTCTATCACAGGGCTGACACATAGGGACAGACAACAACTCACACTCACATTCACACCTTCGGGCAATTTAGAGTCGCCAATTAACCTGCATGTTTTTGGACTGTGGCAGGAAATTGGAGTACCCGGAGGAAACCCACGTGAACACAGGGAGAACACGCAAACTCCACACAGAAGGGCCCTTGGGTCAGGTTGGGATTGAACCCAGGACCTTCTTGCAGTGAGGCAACAGTGCTAACCACCGAGCTACATATATTATATCTAATCAATGTGTTAAGTAATTTAATGGATTCTTCACTGCATTCTCTGACAACTACCACAATGCTTAGAGTTGTATATCATCTACATCGACATTTTCAGTGGTTTTCCACTGTGTTTAATGGTGGCTGTTTTACAGTGAAAGGACTTACCTGGGAACGCTTCATAGATGTCCTCATCACTGGGCTTTGAGTTAACAGGGGCAGGATCGGTGGAACCTACATCGTCATACACCTCCTGCTCGTCTTCATCCTCAGGGATGATCCCAGTCATGTCTACACATTGATGCACGCATACACACACACAGAATGAGTATTAGCATAAAGAAGAATTTAATGTTTGGGCAAACTATACTAGATAAAACAAGACGGTGCATTCGATACAGTGTGGTGATGTGGTCATGTAAATACAATGAACAAACCTTTCAAAACAAAATCTATTTGCTTCACCCATTCATCTGCCTCTTTCGGAGTTGACGCACAAAACTGAATTGAGTGAAATGAAAACTGCCGTCAGATCAACATACAGTCACGCCATGCATTCATTAACATAAACAAATAACACAGAATTTATGAATAATAACATTTTCTTTCAAAAAAGGACCAGAGCCAAAACAGTGAATGGAATCATTCAAATATCTGTGCGGGATGTAGAATTTAATGGAAACAAGAGTTAGATTAACTCACTGCAATAATTCAAATGCTCAAACGTACAATCAAAACAAGCTGCTTATGTTCACCTGATATACTCGCTTGTCAGAAGCAGAGATGTCAAAGCAGCAATCTTTCTTTGAATCCTTTCGCAAGGTGTTATTCATCTTGACAGTATATCCATCAATTGCAAATCCACCCTTCTGTTGCTTGTCTGTAGAGATTGTAAAACACAGCAACCAACACACCACCCATTAAAAACACCTGAAAGGAAATTGTTAGACGTGGAAAAGTATGTTTTTCTTTAATCATTACAGTAATACGATGTAATAGTAGTCTATTATTAATAGTTCCAGGTTATTCCTCATTTATTCAATAATCTAAATAGTTAACAACCTTTCTCGCTGCCATAGTAGTAGAATATTTGGTTGCTCAGTGCACACCATCTCTTCTGCCATTCTGTGCCGAAGAAGCTGTGATCTGTGAATTATTATTATTTTTTTTTACAACCAAGTATGTTGGAGGACTTTATTCTGAAGTGCACTCACATTATTGGCCACAACTTTCTGTGCAGCATACACACCCTTTCTTCGTTTTTCCAGGTATCCTGCTCTAAAGACAGATGGCAGGTCCTGGGCTGCTACTGGTGGGAGTTGATTAGCACCTTGGGAGGAAAGTAATAGTAACTGTTTTTATCACAGGTGAGCCATGCGCTGAGCTACCAAGCAGTCCCACCGCCGCATAACAATTACTTTTAGAAATGTAGATTAATATCGCCATATGCCATGCATTTTATCACAATGCAAAACGCCAGACTCGGTCACGGGCTATTGAGGATAAAGCAAGTTAAGGAAAATTAAAAGGTACACTGTTCACAATCAGTCATATAAAACACTAGTAGTCAAATCTATTAGTTCAATATCTATATTGTCTCTTTAGTTACATTTTGCTTCTATTGGTGGTACTTTTCAGAGTGCAACTTCAATGCAAATGTTCAACTGCTGTGTCAAAGTTGTTTAGTGTGAAAGAGCTGCTATAAAACTAGCAGCTGCTTAAGGGCAATAAAACCCAGACCCTTAAGCACGACTGCAGAAGGTTTTTCCCGATTTTCTTATAACAAAACTAAATACAAAAACAATGTAGCTTATAGGTTACGCTGATTGAGCTTGCATGTTTTAAGAAGACTACTGTCTATCAATGAATGTGTTTTCATAAACTAAAGCATTTGCAGTAATTCTAGATCATTTGCTTCAGTACTCACTGACAGTCATAGTCTCGCCGTCAAGGGAGTAAAGGGGTGGGGGCCACAGTTGTGCCCTCAAATTGCTTTCAAAGTATGTTGCCAAGTTACACCAGAATGTCTGCTTTCAAATCCCTTGCTTGTACTGAGCAAGTGAAAACATAGGGACTTTGTGACTGAGCGTCTATCCATCAGCAATGTACATTAAATGTTCATTTCCTATACATTTCTGATGTTCCTCGTAGCACATTCATGCTCAACATTTTCAATAGTTTAATCCACATGACTAACCTTCGCAAGTCTCCTCATCCTTGTCTGTACGCTCTGAATGCTGTGACCCCCCATCGTTGTTGCTGTCGATGTCTTCATCCAAATCTGAATCTTCACCTTTTGAAAAGGAGTATGTTAGATTATAGGGCACATATTATATTGATAAATCAAATCAATATCCAATTATCACATGAATAGGCCAAAACTCACTTGTTTCCTTGAAATCGTGAGGATAACTGTTGAAAAGAGTAATAAGCTGACATTATTAAATACGGCAACAATGTTGGTAAATAAGGAGAATCAGCATTTACAATGACGGAACATTTTTTTCTGCCTCCTGGCTGTAACCATTGAATGATCACAATGCGATAGGGTGTTGTGAAGTTGGGCAGTTACCTTTTCTTTAGGTAATTCATGTAATTTGCTCTGACCATGAAATCTATTTAAGATCACACATACCCCAATTTAATCTCTTTAATACGTTTGATGAAGGCTTCCTTCCTCTCTTTTGCCTTTTTGCTCAGATTCTCCCCCTTCAGACCATCAGAGAGGTAGGTTTCAACATCTGAAAAGAGGAAGTTGGCTAAAGTATACATTTATATGTGATTGCAGATATTCAATTTACCTTTGAATGTATTATACATATTGTGATTCCAATGAAAGTGTAGGCCATTGTAAAAAAAAATACAAAGCACAGGGTCTTTAAAGTGGGCTTGGGTATTGTTACATAGTTTGGAATAGTCTTTTGAGCATATCTAAAGGCCATTGTAAGCCAACATCGACTCAGCTGTGTTGTAGATGTGGGTTAAGAACAGGGACACAACCGACACTATGCAACCTAGTAATGTTGTCACCTGTTGACTCCTGCACCTGTCATTTTATGAGAACGTGAACCTGTAAGAATGATGAAGTACTGGGTACTGAGTCTGAGTACAGCGTTTCCTCATACAACCAGCCTAACAGTAACTATTATAAACTATGCAAGCAAAAACGAAAAGAGACCTCACTTAATATGTAACCGACCTGAGATGAGCGTCGCCAATTCCTCTGGTATTGCCCGCATGTTGTTGGTCTCGGTAAAACGCAGACAATGTCGCATACAAAAGTACCAGTCACGGAAGTTATGTTGGACTAGAGATACGGAAGTTACTTCTCTCTAATCGGTTCATTAGGAAATTACCATTCTGTTATTCAAAATGTCAACCATGCTCGAGGGCGCACGACATTGTTAGCTGTTGTAAAGCAGTCGACATTGCTATTTTATTCGGTAATTGACACACCTTAATGTTTAGAAGATGTATACTAGAATACACGTGTTGATAATATATTTTGTTGTTTTTTAGCCAATGTTTTAACGGACGTGTGGATATCTACAGTCCAATAAAGGCAATGGGCTAGCATAGAGGATCCCTATCCTACTTCAGCCTGATGACAGAAAGGGCTGCCTACCTTGAACAGATGGTAACCGTCAATAATGGGATTCAAATTGAATTAACTGTTTAATAAAACTTAAGTTATATGTACTAGGACAGTGCAGACGGTCTGAATTAGTCTCTATTGCAAATGGATCGAAAATGTATGCCCTCAGCCATTTTTAAACATTACATTTGATACACACTAAATGTATAGTTCATATGGTAATGTGTAACAAACCATAGGCCCTGTTTAGGAAAGATAATCAGGCATTGTCATAAGATCCGGACTAAAATTAAACTGAAGGCGATTGTGTAGTCCCTTCTACAAACCAGATGTTTTGTGAAATGCTGTAAACAATCTGTGGGACTAGATCTCCCTGGTGTTGTTTTATAAAACACCAGTACTGTCATCTCTGCCATATCATCTTGATTTGATGTGAATTTAGACATGCCCTCTATTGGCTTAATTGGGGCGTGCAACAGCTACATGCTTAAGGAAGCATAATATGTGTCCTCTCATGGCTAAAGCATGTGGAAAATAAACCTGGGAAGAATGCCAGTATGATACGAATTTCCATAACAACTGTTTATAAACATATATAGTTTTTAAATAAAAAACACAGCCTTTGTGTATTTTGTACAAACAACATGTTTTATTGTTCATTCACTAAGGTTGCAGTGTAATCTGTCTTTTGTACTGTTTACATAATTGTCATTGTTCACCAATTATCTCATAACACACAGTACACCCAATACGGGTTAAAAATACTTAGCCTTTGAGCTATGCAAACATGGTTGTTTAGAAATACCTGAAAGTGAGGAAGACGAGACTAGCCCCAGTCCTCCTGTTACTCTTTGTCTGTGGCAGTATTGTGTTGAGTTGCCAGGCCTTCAGGTAATGGTAAAGGTAGGTTGGTTGGTCTTATACTCAGGACCTGAGGGGTACACATGTCTTCCATCTCAGTCCTTTCATCTCCTATGTTCCAGGAATTTTTTTTAATTTCCCCAACAGACTTCAGTTATTCTTGTTAGTCTGAAGATGCTACTTACTTTAGCTAACTTCCATAAAATGTGTTTAATGAAATAAAAAATTCTCTTCCATTTGATAAAAGTAGACTGCCTTTCTGACAGACCCATGGTCCGTCGCATATAGCCCCCAACTGACCCAGCAGAAGATCCATCATGCATAGTTCCTGAACTTTGACCTTTGTCTGTGTGTGTGTGTTTGAGTATTTATTTTGTATGTGAGAGTGTGTGTGTGTGTGTGTGTTTGTGTGTGTGTGTGTGTGAGAGAGAGAGAGAGAGAAAGAAGAAGGGGGCCAAATGGTGTCATATCACATCTACCACAAGTCCTGCTGTGTTTTTGGTTTTCTGACACAACACCATTTCTTATATTTTAATAACAAAGACTATGTGGGTCCCAGGAATTATTCTGTAAAAGAAAATGGGTTATCTGCAATAGAATAATTGCTGTGTTTCCTTCTGCAGTCTTCAAATATAAGGATCCTATTTAATTTACTTTAAATTACAGATGTTGCTGCTTGTAGAGGTAGTGTAAATTCAATAGGGAGTATTTGACTGACTGTTTGCCTTGTGGGGATGACTCTTCCTGTGTATTGTTCATCGGTCAGTAGTCTGTTATTTTCCGTGTCAGTAATTACAAATATTTTTTTTTTCACCAATATAGTAACTTCGCCTGCTCCAAAATTATCCCAGGGTTTTGATAATTTATTTATATAGAGTAAATGTATTGCGTTTACTACAGGCCATTGCAGACCATCCAAAAACGTTATGTTGCCTACGTATTTATTCGTGTTTACCTTTAATCGCTTACATGAACACACGTGGTAGTTTAAACAGTGAAGTGGTAGACCTATGCATGCAAATTAGCATATATAAATAATTGCAAGCACAATCGTTTCATTATTGAGTAAAATCCACACAACAAACGTAACAAAATAGAAGTAGTCTCTCGTCGTCGATTTAGAATAACTAAAATAACACTGATTGTATTGTGGTCTTAAGGGATGTGCAATTGCGCGATGTTTGAAGGTATGTCAGAGGAATTAGCTCACTATAGGCCTAAAAACAGCTCTGTGGATTGGAAACCCTATGTAGAACAAACATCTTTACAACTGCATATGTTGACAAAAGCGGATTAGGCCACTGCTAAATTACGTTATTTTCGATATAACATATAGCCTAAACATATATTCTTTGTCAAATGTTCCTCGGCAACATTACAGCAACTATTTTGGATTGCGGTAGGCCGTGGCATAATAGCCTATATTTCACTTATTATTTGTTCACTTAAATTAAGAAATTAACCCTTTGCTTTTTTTCCTGAATTATACGATATAGCCTATAACGCACCATCGTCGTTAAAAAAACACTTAGTTTGGAAAACGTATATTTACAAATATTAAAGCCTGCAAAAACCTACTATATGTACTGAATTGCTTGCAAAGCAGTATGGAAACGCTTACTTCAAGCACATGACTCAATTAGAGCTGTGAGTTTTATTGGCTATAAAATTTAATTATAGCAACAAAGTTTTGGCAAGGAATAAAGGCTTTTCAAACTATAGCATCATGTTATTTGATGAGTTGCTCTCAGGCCGTCTACAACAGTGTAAAAAAAGCAATTGCCTAAGAAAAATAAATAGTAAACAGTGTTTTGCATTTAAAAAGACTGAAAAAAACATTTAATGTCTCCAGAAGTGCGGATGCAAACGATTACCTACCAAGAGAAATGTGTGTGTTGGCCGAGTTTAGTTGCACAAGCCTATGTGACAGAATAGTTAGATTTAATATCAGCAAAAGTATTCCCTTCTTAAAAATTTGGACTATTGGCCATTACATATTTTTTACCGTGCAGCCGAGGTTCAAATTAATTGCATTGGTTTTACTATTTCTAAATACCAAGGCATATGCTCACCATGCATGATAGTTTGCTTGTTTTTTGACAAATGCCAATCAATATTTAATGTAAAATATATGCTTTTTTTGTAACTAAAAAATTGGAAAGGGGGACGTCTTTTTCCATTTTAAAGTTTTATTCTAAGAAAATATTCTGTTCAATTGCACATGAAATTAGTATAAAAATACATGAAGAAAAACTGTCTTTAGTCTATTGAAAGTATAAACATACCTAGGACTATAATGCTCTGATTTCTTGTCGTTAAACTCACCTCAGTTGAATCATTAATCAAACAACCCCTCAAACTGAAAACGCATACAAAGAAGGTCTTGAACAAGCCCAAGACAGTTAATAGCTAAAATTTTGCAAATCGATTGTTGTGAGCGTTTCTGAGAAAAAATCAAAACGTTGAGATGATAAACCCATAGGGCTATCCATAGAATCTGACAGACTTGGAGAAAAAGAGGCCGATGAGAAAACGTGAAAGTCTTGCAAAGAAACGTCCAGGGCTGGGGAATTACCATTGTCCCTGTCAGATGAGCAATCCAGGCCTATTGTTGACACGCAGATAGGAACAGTGGGAGATGGGTTTGGTAAATGTTTTGGATTTTTGTCATTGCTGTGTAAAGGCGCAAGAGATGAGCTTTGAGTATCTCCATTGTGGGTATTCTGTGGCTGAAGCGAAGTTAAGGTATTTTGGTGAAAATAGCTATCTTTTTCCAAAAGCGCCCCGGAAACATTATTGTTCACAGCCTGTTCAAACTCATCCTCTCCCGCATCGTCCAAATATTTCCCTTCACCGTCCTGGTTCTCCTTACAGTGAGTTTGTCGCTTGTGCTTCATTCTTCTGTTTTGGAACCACACTTTGACCTGCCTCTCAGTTAAATCCAGTAAAGCTGCTATTTCCACGCGCCTAGGTCTGCACAAATACTTGTTAAAATGAAACTCCTTCTCCAGCTCTAGAAGCTGGGTATTGGTGTATGCAGTCCTCAACCTCCGTGATCCGCCAACACCACTTTCAACAAGCTCTGGTGAACCTTAAAAATAACATAAGCAGACCAAAGTTATAATCGTTATTGAAATTGCGGATCCTGGATTATTATTATAATAATTTGCATTAAAATTAAAGCAATGGCTTATTTAAAAAAATTAAAGTTCAAAGTGAAGCGCTTATGAGAGGTGACGATTTATGGGCCCCAGCCGATTATGATGAGCCTGCGTGGACAGGGCCGGTGAAGATTAATGAACATGCCAAGCGCAATCCCAATAAAGAGTAATCTATCATTCTTCATTACTGCCAAACATTATTAATTTTCTTGCACTGAATCACAACTCGGCATGTAGGAATGTAAATATAGGCCTAACATATGCGCACATAATAGAGTATTATGGGCTGTGGGTTTTAAAGCCTGGTGGAAAGTAATAGCATATAAACATGCAACAGACACACATGCCCAGATAAACATACATTTATAATTAAGTTATTAATAACCTTCTGGTGAAAAGTATAATGGCAAAGAATCGTCTGTTGCAGCAGTAGGCAGACTTTTCTTGACGGCTTTCTTCTCTTTCATCCATGGGTACTCCAGGGGTAGGGATGCAGATGGCAGTGAGCTAGAACCACTCAGACGCTGTTTTGATCGGCTGTGGCGTGGATGGCTGCCGGGGTTCAGGCTTGGAATGGTGTGCTCAAAGGGAGGAGGAATCAGTGTCGATGGTGAAAGCGTCGAATTCTTGATTGATGAACTTTGAAATGCATCACCGGCAGGGGTAAGAGATGTCAGGCACTCAGCAAGAGACGGCTGACTATTGATAAAACCACTCTCTCGCTCAAATTCGTAATTCATCTCTGTCTCACTTGTCTTGAAAAGTTAACGCTCGTTATTTAGTGGGCGAAGGGAGATATCAATAAAAATGATGGCAAGTTTTGTCCCCCATAAACTGCATTAGGTCGTAAGGGAACAGCTATGCCATAAAAAGTATTGCTTTCATGAGGACAAGGAATTAGAGACCTTGTTGCTTGTCACATGATTACCTCCATCCAATGATAATTTGGGGTTTTATCAAAAGAAGCCACTGTCCTCTGTGATTGATCGAAAAAGTCGAAGTGGTAACGCCTCGTTCAGGGGGAAGGGACAGCATTATTTACACATTTTTGGAGTTTGTTCTCTACTGCCCCCGGATGCAGGATCCTTTAAGTGCAAGTGTCATGTTTGCTCACGCATGCGTCTGCAGTCCACGCACGCGTAAAACGCAGTCAGAGAGGCTACCCCGAGAGGATAACGATTTACAAACCATTTCCGCAATCTCTTTCATGCATTATGACTCTGAACCCATAAGCAAACTAGTGAATCTTGCGTTTAGTTGTTTTTGTTGTATTTGTTTAGTTATTATCGTTTATTCTGTCTCTTAACCTCAGTAACCTGCAACACCACCTCTGTCTTTACAATGCACGTGGAACATCAAACTCACAGAGTTGCTACTAATTGTTTCAAGAGCATCATAATGTCTGTAATAATCCGTAAGGAATGTATCCGGGAAGCTGGAAGGTCTTACAATTTCCTTAAGAAAACACTTTCAATTCTGTAGTCTCTTTTTATTTTATTATAATTGTACCATACATTTCCGGGTGGCCATACAGCATCTGATCGATTCGTACATATAGCTAAATACATGTTTACATAGCTTAGCAAATCCTCTCATATATATGGCCAACTGCCTCACCAAGATATAATCAATTACTATAGGCAAACAACGAAACATAAAAAAAACCGTCGCTAGCCTTCGGCTGTATATTACTTGGATTTCAAACAAAGAGCCCTGGAAGCCTGTGCGTGATCAATCTTGCTCGCCAAAAGGTCTGACAGCTCCGTGCCCTAAGAACACATTTAAACCATCTAACACTCTCTTCCATCATATATGGCCAGGAAGAGGAGAACAACACGGCATACTTAGGAAAACTTCATCTGAGATAGCTTTCCGTGCGAAACGTTTTTGAGTGGCTTAATCTAATAATTTCATATAGGCCAGCATATTTCGAACAATTTAACATTCGTTCTTCGTTTTCCAAAGGATAAAACTGACCAGCATAAGTGGAGGTAAACTCTTGGGAGTCAAAATAATTGGTGAGAAAGAAACAAATATAGATCCACTTTATAGATGTTTTGTGCAGAGGTGAGTGGGTGTTGGCATTATGCAAAAAAAATTCCATTCACTCCTACACGATTCTCTATAAATGGGGGCAATTTCGTCTCTATTGAATTACGCCACAAATTTAAGTAGGTCATTTAACATGACTTGTTATTTTGTTAGTATGTTGGTAACAAGGGGCAAGCCTGCCCTTGGCCAGAAAAGCATGGACCATGTGGTTGAATAACGAAGAAACCGTGCATGATGATGTGATTTATAAAATGTCTGAGGCCTTACATAAGTAATGCCCTGAATTTTGTATTTACCAAAACACTTAAGCCTACATAGCCTAATTTGAAATTTAGCATAATCACTGCAGCAATAGCCTGAACCTTTCGGGAAAAAAATTATATTTTGAATGACTAAAGAAACATTGAAACGATGTACATAAAACCTACACTAGGTTTACACTTATATTCATCTGAGGGGGTGGCTCCTAACTGCAGAATAGGAGCACACTGAATTAGAACTAAAAACCTATCGAATACATGGCTATACTATTGCCTCTCGAATAACATTTTGATTCGCCAATTAAATCTACAATAACAACACAATCAAGACTACCTTTAAGTGTGTATTATCCTGTTTGCATATACATCCATATAGGCCAGTCAATTTAGTTGTGAGAAATTGGGAACACTGAATTAGCGGCCGACAAAGCAGATAGGACATTGACCGTCTGCTGTACTAATTTAATGCAGACATATGGAATGCTAGTCAGCACAGAACCTGGGCCGAATAGCCTAAATATTTGGCTCAAAGACAGAGTTCTTCTGTTTTACCAATGTTATGCTTTTTTGTACTTTTTATGTGTAGCGTTATTTTTAAGCATCTTATTTGAGGCGTGGGTATGTGAATAGCCTATGCAAGGAGACTACAACCTAAATAAAAATCTTAAGGGGAAATAAACAATGGTGTTTTTCTTAATTTTACATGTTTGTTTCAGTTTACCTGTTTTTTTGTCAGTATTATTAATGTACGCTGGACATTGTTTATCTTTCAGGACAATTAAGCCTACAGTTTTGAGTTTTATGGCATACTAGCTGTGAAACAGTAATGCAGAATATGTTTGAAAACATGCATTGATCAATGTTAGAAATATCAAGGGCAAGTTGTAATATTTTTCAAATTACCCAAGTCTGATGACTGGAACCTTCAAAATGGCTCTTGGAAATGGATATCCAGTTTATGCCTACAGTAGGGGGATGTAAGCTATGTGAATTGATCACTCTCGTGGCTAACCGTCGTCTCGGAAAGATCGTCAATCTGTAAAGAATAATCAACAAAAATGCTCCCAAATAAACCACATTGAGGGCCACCATTGTTCTACACCTTCCACTGAAGTGTGAATATGTCTACTCTATAAACATTACTTACAAATATACCTTTGTGCTTTAACAGTGTGGGGGGAGGGAGATCACATGCACATAAAAGCCAGCATGCAAAGAATTGAGGCAGGGGAAGGCATTACAAGAGAACTCAATCAGTTGAAATTAATGGTCTATATTACAACACATTTCCATGCTGTAAAAAGGATTAGTTACCCTCTTATTCGTTTACTTCAGTTTTTTTTTTAAATGGGACAATATGCTGACAAAATACAAATGGTAAAGTACGGACATTGTAATGCAGGCTTCAACACTGGTTATTGTTCATTTAGTAGACTGCTGCAAAAACCTGTGAAAGACATATACCCTCTAAACACTTCACTAAATCCATATATCTTTATGTATTTTTATGCAAATCGATGTCTGATGAAAGGAATTTTGACCTGTCAGTTACTTTGAATGGGCATTGACTAGCAGAGCATTTGGCATAAACAAAATAAATGATACACCACTGAACCTTCTATAATGAATTATATAACGAATTTCAACCTTTTCAACATTTCTTTTTTGGTAAACAATTTGTATTCAATAGCAGGATTTATGAGCAGGATAATAGTCCACAACACCAATGCAAAGCATAAAAACAGAACAAAACTCCACTTTTGGCTCCAATTGATGTCTGTAAAGAAATGTATGACTGAACAAAGTGATCCACTAAATTAATTTAAATAAAAACTTTAGAAAAATCTTTCAACATTATGACCAGGTGTCAATATCCGTTCCACGGACATTACAGCCAGACTAAAATAATAGGCAATTTTTGAAGATGTCATGTGCTTTGATGTATAGGAGTCATGAAAGGGCACAAACAAACAACATCCAAATAACTGTCTGTTTGAGACGCAGGGCTCCTGGACTCTTCAAATAGCAGTTTCCGTTCATCCCCTGTAAAACGTGGTATATGTAGGCCTACACTTTTATTTTTTTACATTTCTGCATATAAGCAACACATTAGCAGGATAATGCTATTTCTCAGTCAGTGACACCAGTGTAACGACATCCTAAATAAATGCGATCCAGATATCTATTAAAAAATTAAAACGTTAAAACTTTGTCTACTTTGTTATTACTGTCCTTTTAAGACAAATACAAAAATGTTCAGAAAATAAACAGGCCCCTGCACACCTCCCAAAATAAATAAATAAACGACAGACAAAAGCTTACATTTCAGTTGTGCATGAGCGCCCCCATGCGAGTTAGCACCAACGAAAGACAATTTGAAATTAGACATTGCCTCCACCTACTGGTCAGATTCCAGCACATGCATATCTAAATCCAGGCATATTGAATCTCGACAGGCCAAGAACCAGGATTACAGGTTGTTGTCCAATTCAGCTCCAATTCACTTGTTACACTTTGTTGTTGGGCAGAAATATATATATATTTAAATCCGGAATAATTTTGTGATCTGAAATAAAAACTCAAAGGAAATCACATTTGCAATAGGCCATGGTTAAGAAACAGAGATATACACACCATCCTTTTGTAGCCCACTGAAAACAACAAACGGACGTCTCTGCACTGCTGTCTAATTGTTGGTGAAGAGTCGTAAAACAGGAAAACCCTGAGAGAACGATAGATAAAGGCTTTTATGGAGCTTTCTGAACCAAGACCTTTGAAGATAGACACATCGGCGTCACAAATTGCAAGGCCTTTACCGCGTGTGTGTGTGTGTGTGTGTGTGTGTGGTTGTTGTTGTTGTCGGTACCGCGTGTGTGTGTGTGTGTGTGTGTGTATTTGTGTGCGGAACCGTTTATTAGATTTTTGTATTGTTCTAAGGATTATGTGGGGTTATGTAAAAACGTATTTCAATATTTAAACTTACTTAAGCACATCATTAATAATAAATAATAATAATCCATTTTATTTGTAAAGCGCTTTACATTGTAAAGACAATCTCAAAGCGCTACAGATTGAGTCTGTATAGGTAATAAGACGGTGTTGCTTCCTTCCATGCTGCTGTTCTCTCTTTACAGCCTATAAACAGTTGAAGCATTCGTTTTGGTTTACTGCTGTATTTCTGTGGAAACCAATATCGTCTGCCAAAATAAGCACTTTTCTATAAAGCATGTATTATTTATGATTCAGAACTCAAGACTCTCATTAACAATAAGTTAACATGAATATAAGGCCTACGTTTTAGGATGCACACATCACGAAGTGCTTTTAAATATCGTATAGTATGTATATCAGACCTATTTTAAATGTTCATTAATAATGCAGCAGGTATTGACTCACTTCTATATTTAACAGAAACGTACAAGCTAAGCACCAAAAACATATAGGTGAATAGTATGTTCTATACTAAATCCTCATGCATAAAAAGATGGAAGTCGTGTACCTTAACATATAACCATTTTTACTATCGTTAAAATACACCACGCCTAAAGCCATCCTACACCTATACATGGGGGAAAAATAAAAATGAAAAAGCTATATCTTGTAGTACATTTGTCTGAATGAATAGATATTTATTACATTATGGACAAATTACGCGTTATTTTATCAATACTTGACAACGAGGTATTTCCAGTGTGCAGTGTTGTTGTAAAACACAACTTAAATTAGAATCCAGCCTAGAAAACAACAGCAACATTACTAAACAAAAACTAATTACACAAATGTGTAGGTAGTTTAAAGACATTCAGGTAGTCAAGGCAAATACATACAACATTTTAACAACTAAATTCCATGCCTCTAACATTATGCTTTGGCCTGCTATTTCAAAACGAATTAAAATAGTCACATTTAAATCCTAGCTTGACATAAAATGCAATCACAAACATACAAGCCTGTCGAACACGTTACGTTAAAACACTTTTGTTTACGATAAAAAACAAGACAACACGATGGCAACGAGTGTACAAGCTATTCAAGCAGAATTGGCTGAGACAGACATGGACTAGCCATATGGCTAACAATAGACCAACTTTTTAGCAATTTAATTCTTTCTCAAAAATCATACCAAACAATGATGGAAAGCTAATGGTCTCTCCGCTGCTCACTGTTTCCTTTCTTCATCTTCATCCTCCGATTTTGAAACCAGATTTTTACCTGTCTCTCGGTCAGATTCAGAAGTCTAGCTATTTCGTATCTACGATCACGGGGGAGATACATATTAAATAGAAATTCTTTCTCCAGTTCAAGAATTTGATGCTTAGTGTAGGGACAGCGTTTTTTTCTTGTCGATTTTGCGAAAAGCCAGTTGGATGATGGATTATCTGAAAGTGGGAATACAATTCAGTATTGTCAATAAAATAACATTTAAAATGTAGGTATGGTAGCCAGACCTTACTATTAACTATTTAGCGTGGTGGTAATGTGCAATTAATGGCAACGAAAACATAATAATAATAATAATAATAATAATAATAATAATAATAATAAACAGCAAAAAAAGGTCTATTTCAATCTTCAATCACTGTCAAATAGCCTCAATATGTTGGCTTATTTACCATCTACAAAACATAAGGATACCCCATGTCATACATATTTTATCTGAAACGTGGGCAAACCTGTTTTTGGTTTCGTTCAGCATTTTCACACAAATGTTACAGGTCTATACTACGTTTATTTACATTTGTACGACTACAATTCAAATTGCCCACACTGTAAAGTCGTTCTTAAATCGCAGTCTAATCCGTTAAAGTATTAATGCTTTACAAAAGATGTGCAAACATATTTAAATTGGATTGTGGTCATACAATTTCTACATTATTTGTAGTTTTAGCCTAGATAGAAAGGCTGACCGTCATTTGTGATCTGTAAGCAAGCTGTTTTTACTTAAGGACGCGCTTTAAGTGCATAAAAACATTTACGCAACATTTTGGGAGGTTATAACTGCTTACTTGAATCCGTCGTTTCTTTCTTTTCTTTGCCTGGCAAGCTCTCCTTATTGGGCTTGGAGATACATGTTGTATTATCGCACGCAATCGTGTCACTGTCTGTCAGTGACATCCCGTTGTCTATATCTGACATAATAGGTGTGTGCGTTTCTAGAGTTGTGCAATTGCCGTTTCCACTCGAAGGTTCAGATTTAATATCATAATGTATGGTTGATGATAATCCTGTTAAACACACGGATGCAGCAACTGGCTCCAACGTCCAAGAACGGGTAAACATTCCATCTGTATCTCCAGTGGTATAATGATGATGTAAATATGTTGGGTGTATTGACCCCGGTTGAGCCGAAATGGGACTCCAAGATCCACCAAAAATAGTAGATTTCGCTTGCAGAGAGCAAGGATCTTGTCCGCCATACTCAGCTAGCAAAGCCTGGCTCGCTTGTTCCAGTCCTGGTGCGGATGAGTATCTCGGTGTCATATCCTCTTGCACAGTATTAATAGAATCTTCATAATAACCCGTTCTTAAGGTAGACATGACGAAATGCACTTATATTGAATTTTTGCTCCTATACTGTAAACTATTCAGAAAATGTTTTTCATTATCGTCTACGTTTTCCTGCACCCAGAGCTACATGTCCAGTAAGTTGAACCTTGCAGAAGCTTCGATAGGGTGGCCAAAACACGTGACCGTGGGACAGAACAATACATAATAAATCAGCCTGCTGCTCAACTAAATGGCCACCATTTTCCCCATCATATTTTAATAGCAAAACCATACTCCTTTATTGGAGGATAAGTCGTTTTATATGCAGTAAACGTTAAGATTTTCGTCAAGAGACGTAGCCTATATGTGTTGTATAAAATATCGGATTTGCATGGTCAATAATACCAGTCCCAAGGTTTTAACGTCTAGCAATTGTAAATGTAGACCCAACCAACCCATTCATATTTGCCTATATATTAAAACTTATTAGTGAACTTATACATATAACTTCAATACCAGAGCCTATATGTTCAATTCAAACTGAAATAGGTATGTGAATAATGGCACAAATTAGCCAAACACACACAAAAAAAGCCAGGTCATTTTACTCAAGACAAAAATACAATTTTCCAAAGTTTAGTGTACCCAAACAAATTATTTTTGTATATTGCAGATCGTTTCCATAAACTAAATAAAACACAGGAAGTTAACTATGGCCAGGTTTTTGGCAATCTAAAATGGACAGAGTGGTGCGGATTGGCCTATTTGGAAGCGATTGCAGTCCTTTTTTTATTACAGGGCCATTTAGTTGTTTGTCTTAAGGTTACAACCTGGCTGTCTGGAGTAAATATCACCAATAAAGTCCATCCTTTGTGTCCATTCACTGGCTCAGCAGACGCATCCGGCACTTCCATGGAATTTGTGGGAACTCACTGCGCACGAGGCATTGGCCGGACTGCAATGATCATAACCGAGGCCTTGTCAGTCCTGGTATACAAGACCGTAGTGTATATTTTTCCGTGTTTTATTTTTTAAATATAATCTGTTATGTCGGTTCTACTGTTAAGTAGACACATAATTAAAGCCCGAGGGCTATATTTAAAAAAAAAAAAAAAAAAAAAGCTTATTTCATACCTGTATTTCATAACCGGTGGCCTACTAATCAGTCAAACAGACCTAACATAATGTTCATATACTATAACACGGTTGTATAAGGTTTTGAGTCACATAACTGAATGCAGACTTTTTAATGGAATATGCATGCCGCCGTTATGTGCTTTTATACTGCCAACATGATCGAAAGTATTGCATCAACTTAATTTCTGAGTTACGAGTTTATAGACCCTAAAGGTTCAACAAAATAGCAACACTTTGGAGTAATATGCTGCCTATAATAAATGATCAAATCAGGCCATAAGAGGATTTCCAAATCGATAAATGCAAGTATAGAAGCCTATTTTAAAAAATTGTGATTAAAAAAAACAAAAAACATAGGCCTCATTTGGTTTATTTCCAAGGGGAGATTATTCCAGATTGCTACACAGAGAGAATGCCCATATTGAAATTTATCAAATTCATGCTTGAACATTGACTGCGGCAAACAAAACATTTTGGTATTGGGTTTGAAAATAACTGTAGGATATGGTCAACGCCCAAAAATTTAAATCGCTAATTTCCGCACATCTGCCCTTGTTGAAAACTCCCTCTATATAGCCTTGAATCAGTTTTAATATTGCAATAAATTACAAAAAAGAATAATAAAAGCAATAATAAAATTTTATTTGAACAGCTCTTTTCTTAACACAGTTACAAGTGCTATAACAACAGCAAAGATCGAAAGATTAAATCTATTTTGCTACAATTCCTAAATTTGCTTTACGGACAAGCCTGCATGGGACGCTTTCATGTATACCCTACCTTATTAGCGAACATGTGCAAATGTGTCAAATCTCTTTGTGACTATATGTTAAACATTAAGAAAAATCCCAGGGTTGTTCCAGCATGCACAAAATTCAATAATGCACTATACAGTATGTACAACGATGCTGTTTTGCAGCTGAAAAACATTATTTTGCAGATGATTATTTACTTCTACATAACTTTGACATAATAACTATAGATAGTATAAATACATATGCACAACAGAAAATATGTCACAAAACATAAACAAAACGATAACCAATAAGTTAACAATATGTCTACAATCTCAGTTTGGGGTTTGCATAATGCATCCCAGCTGGGTTTTTTGTTGTTGTTGTTGTTGTTGTTTGTTTGTTGTTGTTTTTTTGGAAGAGGAAGCCAGAGATCACAAATACTAATTATGAAAAATTAAAGTTGTTCGATAGCTCCCGAATTCTATTTTCCCGGCTCATTTTTTTCAGTTTCATCCTTCTGTTTTGGAACCAGATTTTGACTTGCCTGTCAGTCAGGTGCACGCTGTGGCTTATCTCAAGACGACGTTCGCGAGTCAAGTACATGTTAAAAAGAAATTCTTTCTCGAGTTCCAAAGTCTGGTGCTTGGTATAAGGACAGCGCTTCTTTCGGCCACTCTTTGCTGTGAGCCAATTGGCTGTACTTTCACTTTTTCCATTGCCTATAAAGGACAATAAGATAGGATTAGTCTGCAGTTGGGTGATCGACCTTTTATATATGGTATTGAGTTTATCGAGATTTTAGCCTATTGCATTGCATTAATATAGTAATAACTAGTTGTCAAAAAGAACGTTTATACATTTGTTAATACTTTAACACATATTCCAAACTATAGCCTACTTGTTTGCTCTGACTATATGTCCAAAGGCCGCTAGTCAAGTATTTGTATTTCACATTTAATGCTATTTGTTTATTGGACACTTACACAATAGTTCACAGTAGTCTGTAGCCCATTACACATTTATTAAGACATAAAACGTAGCTTGAAATTATGGCAGTGCTTTTTATGAGGGGGTGACTGCGGACATCAGTGCACAGCATTGGACAAATGTACTGGATTGGATTGGCCTTTCTGCTCCTCGTCATGAAATAATAAAAACACATAGAGGAAATCCCAGCACATGCAGGCCTCTGTGTCAAAACCACAACAGCACGCTGTTATATTACGTGTAACATACAAAAAACAGTAGGCGCACTCATTCATTGGTTTGTTCATAAATAATTATAGGCTACATGATAATTATATGAAATGCGTATGGACGTGTAGACATTTTTCTCCTGTGTCCCAACTGTTCTTCAATCTACTTTACACATATAGTTTTGGAAGGAAGGGATTCACCTTTAACTGTTTTCTCTGAAGTGTCAACACATGTCTCAGAGGGTTCGGGGGAAGACGAGCCTTCGGTAGAGGAGACCCGAGTATCCTCAGTTCTTGGAGGGGCACACGGCGTAGAGGCAGGCACCTCTTCACCCTTCTTACTCTCTGTATTCAGTGAAGAACCCTGGGATGGAGAGGTGTCAAAACGAGCAGGTCGTTGCAAGGTAAAGTGAGGATTTGGCTGAACCTCCTGATAAACCTTTGAGGATGTATATGTCTGAGACAGACGGAAGTACCCAGGTACAGGCACAGTGCCGCTGTTTGTAGCATGGCTTGATCCTGGAACTACGTGTGAATAGGATAAATCCTCCATTGTTGTTCCTTTTGCACATTTCTCGGCTTCATAAAGACAATATGCGCTCTCTTCTTTAATGTTCGGAGAGAATGAACAAGGAGCCAAATGCTGACAGTTGGATTGGTCTGCACGACACGATCGCGAGGTCTCTAGCCACGTTTCCATTCCCTGAATATAAGGACCAGATGAATGTATCATAGTTTGAGTAGAGTCGTTGCGCTTACCAAGACCTGAGTAAAAAGAAGCACTGGAGAGTCCATATGAATACTCCGATGGCTGTGGCAAATACACGCCGTTAGTTTGATAATATGGGGCAACGCTCTCGGCTCGTGCGTTGATTAAAGAGTCCACGAAAAATGAATTTCCAGCCTGGTTGTCTGGGCATGACATCGTTGTGGTGTAATTTGTCGGAGGATGAAGATAGCCCTTTCTGGCTGACATTTCTTGTGTAAAACATGCTGAATATAATTACTGATATTCACACTTCTCAGTGCTTTAGCTGACAGCCAATTAAAACACCAGAGGATGATAGACTCCTCCCCAAATCTAAGCACGCAACAGCCTACCAGCCTGCCAGTTTCATAACATTTTACTTTTAAATTGAAGAATAGTATACAAAATATAATCATGCAATCTGTTCCAAAGATGTATATTTGATCTCAGATCTAGGCATGGTTAACATAACCGCCCTCAAACTCTGAGATATCAACCAGTCTGAAATTTGACCTAAATCATAATAGTTTGACTGGAAAGCACATATTTTCGAAATATAAGAACTTTAGAGACACTTAATGGCTTGAACACTTGAACCAATTAACATTATACACTTTTTAAAGACTTTCTTACATCAATTTAACTCCACTCACATGTTTTGCTTTACCTGGTTACATGTCTGTTTGGGAAAGGATTTTTATAACTTCCAACATATATTTTAATAAAGCGTATTTAAAGCGCAATAAAGTTCTATAATGAATTACAATTTATTATCATTGTATACATTTATCGCCTGCCTTCTCTGTTTTAGAGGCATATCTCTCTTATGATTTCATTTTAGTTGATATTTGACAAGCATATTACAAATGTGGTCGCTTTGTGTAATTATATCCATAGGCCAACTTTGATAAGTCCTATAACAATTTTGTAAATATTATTAGCAACCACCCAATATATTTTATACTTCATACAGTGAACAATATTTTTTGCTAATTCCCTGCAGATCTTATAAACAATTGTTAGGCCTATACGCGTTATGTATATATTTTAAAGCCATTATTGTATATAGTTTTTCAACTACCACTAAGCCCATAATACCCTGACAAGGTCTATGTTTTGTGTTTTTTTTAACAAACTCATACATACACACGTTCAAACACACGCACACACTGCATCGTATTTCAGGCCGATTGAATGTATAGCCTATTCTGCAGAGTATCGAATAACCCCCCCCCCCCCTTACAATCAAGATCTTTATTACATATAGCCTAAAGCTAGCAACCACCATTATTATGCCAACACTGCATACTTTATTGGGGTGAGTTTTAAATAGGCAGCCTATTTCTTACTATTATGCCTCATGGCTTATTTTAAAGGAAATGGAAAACGATCATTGACACACTTCTGTCTTTAAAAAATCAAGCTTAAAAAGAATAAGAATACGAATAAGAATCAGAATCTGTATTAAAAAAGAATAATAAAATAGTTACCTGATAAGGAAACCTTGCAGTGTTGAAAAACAATCTTCCGATATTTTCCTTTCCTTAGGAGAAACCTCAACCTGAATGTTTGTTTCCGGCATTGACATTGATCTGAGTTGCGCCACCTAGTGGAACAAACACTAAAGATAAGGCTAAAGCCTTAATATTCCTGCCTGGGTGAGACGTTGGAACAAAATGAATCCCAAAAAGTCCGTGAACACAAGCTTTCAGTGCTCTCGGCCGTTGTTTTCATCTCCTTAGTCACAGTTAATAACCTTGGTCTCAGACGGTTTATTGCACTACACTCCAAATGCTCCAGACGAATGCAGCTTTTATGGCCAAGTTGCTGGAGCAACAGGGGAGGATGTGCAGCAATTAAAGAAGGATTCCAGAGAGCCTCACAGGACGAACTGTAAAGACCATCACAAGCGCTTTTTGCATCTGCAGGGCTTAATTGTTGTTTTCAGCATGAAACTACATGAAAGTATTAGCTTATATTCTAACGTCATATTGACCAAGATGTAGGCCAACGCGATTGACAAACCTAAAAGGCTTAATTATTGCTTGTACGAAATGCCAAACCTTTAGTTTGACTGACTATTGACTATGATTAACTTAACCTCTAAATATAGGCTATACAATAACGTTACACCTATTACCTTAGGCTATATACCGCAATCCTGGATATTAGGCCATTATTGCTGCAGATCAGATTTCCTGCTCTGGGAACAATGGGCCTATACCACTGCATGTGTCACACATTTTATACGACATGCACTGCAGTCGCGTTCATAGAAATATCAAAAAGGGAGACCTTATGCGGGCTTTTCTTTTATAATTTAACATGGTGTGCATGCAGATAACTGAAAATCTTCAGCATGGTTTCTTCACTAATATATTTTAAGTCAAATAACTGGGCTTTATGGATACATTGCATAAATGAAACGTTTACCTGTTTTGTTTTTTGTAACAAATAAAATACATTAGGCTATTCCCTAATTTGACCAATTATTAATTTAAATCTAAGATATGTGAGTGTGACTTATTTGGGAGCATGAAATTGCTTCTAACCTATTTGCTCGGACAGTAGCCTAATGTTTGGAACATATATATATATACCGCTAGCCTAATAATATATATATAGGCAAGCCTAATAAGCCTATATATAAACTTAGATGCAGGTGCAGCGTTGAGAAATTTCAGATCATTTGCATCTTGGCAAAATAAAGTATAGGCCTAGGTATAGCTATAGGCTTTCGGCGAAAATTTCTGACGCGATTAGCATTTTTTTTATGCGGGGAGGATGATTACATCTCTGATTGTCCTAAGTCATTATAAAATGTGGACTAACATTGTTGAAAAAAAAATCGTTTGTGTAAATTTTTTTAAACAATTCGCCCCCCAAAATATCTCACCAATAGGCCTGTGTGTCTCGTAGGTTATAAGGGCAAATGGAGAGGGTGCATTAGGCCTATCCTAATTCTTATAGCAGATTGTTACTTGTGTAATAATGTAAACGGTCTCTGTTCATTTTTTTCTCTTTCATCCTTCTGTTTTGAAACCAGATTTTGACTTGGCGATCTGTTAGATTGAGCATCCTCGAGAGGTGGAGACGTTTTTCTTTGTTTATGTACACACTGAAAAAAAACTCCCTTTCCAGTTCTCGTATTTGATATTTTGAGTAAGGACATCTCTTTTTGCGTGTTCTCTTGTCACCTGGAATAGAGAAACACATATAAACGTAAATTAATAGGCCATTTAATATTATGCAATATAAATGACATTTGGTTAACATAAACCCGCTTTTATGATTTATAAGACCACAAACTAAACAATATAATATAGTCCTAACGATTCCATTCTATTTTTTCAGTGTCTTTGCCCTAAGAAATGTAAAGAGACGGCAATAGAACAATTTAAAAATTAAGATATAGTTGCCTTCTCATATACGTATGGTCAAAGAAATTGCCACATGCATCTAGTTTACCTCTGCAGCAGTGCGACTCCGATTTGATTTACAATGGAATCTTATAAATACATTCAGTAACATGCATTGCTTGATAAGTTTACAAAGTATTTCTAAATGCTAAATAAAATGCTAACTTTTTATGCAAAGGACAGACCTTTTTATTTGTCAGTTGTGATTATTTCTCTAAAGTCACATTTGGCTTGATAAAACAGAGAAGATTAGGAATTCAGAATATAACATGCATAAAAATCATTCAACGTATAGGTTAAGGGCTAAATGTCCTGTCTTTTCACGGCCAATTTCAATCCCAAGCACGTGATCTTGCACTTTCTAACAAAGTTTTGTTGGGTAAACCTGTAGCCCCCCCATAAACCTCATGTGCTTATAAAACAGCATATAAAGTATTTAACAGCAGCAAACATTTCGCACAACTGGTGTATAGCCATCTAAACTTACTGCTGTCGTTGCTGCATTTGTCTTCATTGTTGCCAGTGGAGGACTCTGGGCTGCAGCTCTCCTCACGCCGCGTACTCTCCGCCATAACATGGCACGTGTCTGACACAGAGCTGCGAACTGGAGCTGGCTTAAGTTTGGAGGTTCTGTCTTCCAAATGTTCGTTTGATGAATTTTCTGTATTTCCGTAAGCAGTGTCGAAGAATTGATCAAATGCTTGTGGTAGCACTCCATTTCTACCTACGCTGCCATAGAAACTTGACGTTGGATTTGAGCTCGTGTGGCAAACAGTGGAGTTATTTTTGGCAAATATCTCACCCAAAGTTGTCGAATTCGTAAAATAATCCCTGTGCACGAGGTCTTCAGTAGAATAACAATGTGATAAACTTCCTCTGTGGTGCCATTTACTGGAAGTAGGCCTATCAATGCCATAGTCCCTGAAAGCTACATCTCTTACGGTTGGAACCTGAGGCAAAGATGAGGTTTGGTAAGAATATGTCATGGGACAAGAAGACTGGCTCTGTGCTAAATAATGAGGGATATTCGGGAAGTCTGTTCCGGAGACATAGTACGTGCAGCTTGGCAAATACATATTAGACTCAACAGGGAGTCGATCATCAAAATCCATATCGTTATGCCTGGCCTTTTATCAGTCTTCGCATAGTTCCTCTGTTGTGCTGAGCTCCAGTCACATTGAGGCAGATCAGTAGAGCAGAAATTCTTAGACGTGAGCTGACGTGGAAATCTATCTCCATCCATTCTTGGCGGAGCCAACCATGTGACCAACGCAAACTGACAGTCTACGCCTCAACGGATCTCCAAATGACTTACACTTTAGACATTATCTTAGCTCCTATTAACGTTAATTATATAGGGAATTGAGCTATAGCCTACACGTTATAGGCTACTGATACACAACGAAATAAATTATATTACAATAAGGATTATTTATTCTTAAGACATTACATTGATGCATTTCGTTGAAAAACAACTTCCAAAATGTGAATTATGATTATAGTTATCTTCATTGTGATTATCATTATAATCAATTATTATTATCATCTCCCTCCAACAAAACAACCAACCAACAGCCGTAAAAGATTGTACTTCATATGCTTCACACAGTATACAACAAATGTTAATATATTACTAGCTACGTACATACTATGTATATTTCAGCAAATTACATTTGCATGCAGGACTTCCCAACATAAGATGCATTATGAATCTCATTGTATCGTTTGGATTTGCGATTGCAAGTGTTTCAAACCGGTAAGTCCTATGCTTCTTTACTTTTAAATATCCTTTTTTACAGGATAGGCCTTTTTTTAAATTGCAAACTGGGCAGAACGGGCATTTCAGATCATCTAATAATTTTATTGAAACTTGACTCAGGGTTCTCTGTGGCCAAACGGCCATATAGACAATGAATATCAATGTTTTCTTGTATAAATATGGAAAAAGTGGTCTAAAGTGGATAACACATGCAAACGAGCAAGCGTGCACACAGGGACAGGTCGGTCGTATTTTCAGGATCAAAATAGGCCTACCAATTGCACCAACTAAATGGTTGGTAAAATATGGTATTATTGCAAATTAATAACTTGAAACGTGCTTTCCTTGACATTCTCTCAAGCATTCAAATTCAGAAGTTACATAATTATTTAGGTGCTAGGCTAAGATCGGACCAACAAAAACACAACGGAACGTTTTCGATTTATAAACGGCATTGTTGATCACTTGATTCTGATTGGCTGGCGGGGTTGGCCCATGGTCTGACTCACGTTCTACGTGAGCTAAGTTTAGACTTTGGCAACCAAAAAAAAGTATTACCGCTCCAAACGATTGTAAGGGCCTGCCGTTTCGTATCCAAGGCTCCAAAATTTACCGGAAGAAAGTTCCAATTGTTCTACTATGTGTTGGCTGGTAGTTGTAACATAGGAATTAGTCTGACCATTTAAGACCCCTCCCAAAATGTTGTAAATAAAAACAATTCAATTAAATATTTTCTGTCACGTAAATGCACTTTTATTAATAATTTCTGAGCCGTTTCAGAGGAAATTGTAGACTATCAGGGCTGTGCATTTTGGGATCTAAGAGGATCTAAGAGCCCCTACATTTTACTTTAGCTTAACCCTATAAGTCAAACGCAGGCCAACTTCATAGGCCAGGCCTATTTATTGACTTGGGGTTAGTTTCCTATACTACTAGTGAACTATGAACACCAATTATGCCTCAGTGGGGAATGTTTAACTATGTTAAGCTAGGCTATAATTTAAATTAAACGAACATTAATTGTATTGTTAAGCTTTATTTGTCTTTTTGTATTAGGCCTAGGCTTGTATTAGGCTTGTATTAGGTCCAGGTAGACATATCGCGTTTTGTCGTTTTGCTTTTAAGCTATTGTCATATGAACTGTAGACTATAATATTATGTCGGTCACTAAATGTTCATTGTATTAATTAATGTTTTGCATGCAGACAACCTTTTTGCTTAATAAAAAACAGTTTGATAACGGTATAGCTGTTTAGCCAACACATTCCAAAGATTAGGCCTGGATTCTAATTGTAGGCCATAATTACCTTGAACCTTAAACCACATGTAGCCCCAAATTCTAAATCACATTAAATCAAATACGAAATGTGAGTTATTTGGAGAATATTGATAATCATTGTTTATGAGCTGTAGGCCTTGAAGATCGGCAGGTGAAATAAGCACCAGTACTCGTCTTATTTAGTCCATTCGTTTAGTGAAGCATGGGCCTGCTCTCTAAATAGATAAGTTATCTTGCATCAAACACAGCATCTCTTGACGTGATTTAGAGAATCATTAGACAAAGGATTATCACCAAAATAACACGTTATAACCGATTTAATACCATGGTTAGTTATTAAGGATGGGGATGCACTTGCTTTTCTGACCGGTTGTGATTTTTATAGACATATGCCACTATATTATTTAGTAGGTTAAACGCCCCCCCCAAAAGTTCAAATTTCGATTTAAAATTTAAAAAATCTGGGTTTTTAGGCAATTGTCTATTGCCCAACGAGTTCAGTCTTTGTAATTCTAAGTGTAAATACGTGTTGTGTGTAGGTTATGCTGATCAAGAGGCCTGAATTTCCGCATGACTCATTCAAGATCAAGATCTTATGGCCATCAGCATCATAGTGTTGAAGTAACCGACCAACCAGGATCCCCATAAGCTAGCCTATGTACCTCCCACTAAGCATTAAGATCCGCAGTTAGTGTCGAAAACCAATATGCCTTTGGGTGGCAGCAACAGACAAAGAAGTGTGACTCGTCAGTCCGAACTTGCATGCATATGGGCCAGCTAGGAAACTTCAGCCTTCTACTGAAACGTTCTTTGCATACAAAGCTCGGTACATTGTTGGTGTCTTTAACCAAGATCTGGATGTGTATTAAATAATAGGCGCGCTAGTACCATGCAGAAATATGTTATGCAAAAATTCAAGGAACATTAAAGGCAACAGATTTGTTGATTCATGAATACATTTTCGAATCATGAAAACCATCCCACTCGTTTCTACCACAGCGACCCAAGTTAGATTATTTATTTTAGTAGCTGTTTTTTGCTCATAAGAGTTGCAGAATATATAATTGTTTATCGTTTTGTAGGCTATACCTACAAATCGTTCCATTTCATAATATCTTATGTATAGATATATTTGAGGTTTTGCTATGATCGGATATAGCACAGTTTATTTTCATACATTAGCATTTTATTACTAATTGTTATTTTGTCTATATGTGCCGATTCTCATCTGGGGCCACATTAAGCAATACGCACCTCAGCCAAAATAGACCTACAAAACACATGTATACAAATAGCCATATACCAAGCACCATTTAACCTGTAACGTGTGATCTGTTCATGCACTTAAAATGTTTGGATTGAATCTCAATTGGACAAGTTAGGTTCGTATTCAATGACAGCACTGACATGTCTTGTTTATTGCTCAAAGTTAAACGCATTGTCAATTTTTGCCACTAGATGGCAACAATATCTCTTCATTTGATAACTAGGTGCTCAATTGGGCATATGGGTTCGTATAAATTAACACAACTACTATGTTCCCCAAAATACATCTAAATCTACGTTGCGTTAAGGCTAGAAAACCCTTATAATAGTTCCTGTACAGGTGTAACGTAGGGCCCTATGCCTAATTGAGATAGCATTACAATTTGGGTCCGTAGCATTTATTTAGCAGACTGTAAAAAGATAAGTCAAAACAAACAAGCAAAGGTTTGTACAAACATACATTGAACACCGTTACAGGCCATATGCAAAATATTAATCGCAGATAGACAAACACAATGGAATTTCTCATGCTTATAGATAATTATACAAAAAAAATCAAACTTTTGCTCTGTGAAGTCCAAATGGGATTTTAAGAATAAAAGGCAAAGTTATATTACAGATACAAAATGTATTAATTACCCATTTGATCTTTTCAAATAAATTAATGTAGAAAGTATATCCTTCACTATCTTTAAAATATGAATAGTTTACTTCATTCACTGTATCTCGTGGCGTGTCTGTTGAAATTATATTCTGAAAGGCTTCATAAATGTATCAATTATCAAAAAGATGATCATAGAGATATATGCATAGGAAATGTCACAAATTGTTACAATTTATTTGTGTCTAATTAAGTGAAGGCCTACACGGACACGTTGCACAGATGGATTTTTCCTTGTAGTCCACGTTTCCAAACGAATAAATCCATGAGTAAAATAAACAATTCACAACTTAATAAATTATAGCAGTTAATGTTTTTTGTTTTACATCCAGGGTGCATTTTAGTTCCCTTTCTAATAGCAGGCCTGTTAACTGGTATTCTTGAATTTGCTCACCACTTTCTTCTCTTTCACTCGCCTATTTTGAAACCAGATTGTCACTTGTCTCTCTGTTAGATTCGACTGGGAGGATATCCTTCGTCGTTTGTCCTTTGTTATAAATTTATTGGTGGCATATTCCCTTTCCAGTTCCTTGAGTTGTAACTTGGTGTACGGCACACGCTTCTTTCTCCCACGTCGAATTGAGTTGGTATCTCCTCCAGATAGACCTATAGTGTCTGTGAAGTATAAAGACTGAATTTAAGGTGTAAAAAAAAGCCAACATCGTTTCGGTATCAAACTCTTTTTTGAGCAAGATTTATATAGGCTAATGAAACCAATATTTTTTTAATGTAATTATTCTTGCAATGCGCAATATTATGTTTTAACGGAGAAAAGGATGTACACCAATTAGGCCCTACATCCTTTTCATTTAAATTGTATAAATAAACTGGATCAATATATTTGTATGTAAACCTTAGCGTTACCTTGAATGGACGATTTCCATAAAGGATTTGTCTGCGACTGGTCCTTAGCACAATAAACTTGACCATTCCAGCTGTTGGTTATAGCCCATGGCTGGTAGGGTTCCATGGGCAAAAGAGATTCATGCCTGGGTTCAGCAGAACAGCTCATGGCCGGTACGACAGGAACGTCCAGATAACTTGGCTGGTAAGGAGCAGAGGGGTAACCTTGATAAAAGGCAAATTCTTTTTGTCGAGACGAGAACTCCTCACCTGACGTGTCCATATATTTCTCCCCGTAGCTAAGGTGCTGCGAGCCAGCCTTGACGCTGCTATGTGACATCCTACATGGATAATAGCTGCTGCCAAAATAACCATATGGTAAAGATGCATTAGGCGAACTTTGAGTAGCAGAACAGGGGCTGCATTGTTTGACAGGTTCCCCCATGCCAGAAACTGCCACCTCATTCGAAGTGTAGGTAGTGCTCGGAGCCAGCGATGCTGGATGCGCCAACAAATTCCTGCACTGATTTGCAGCAAAGTTGCCCCCAGCAAATCCGTCCATGTTTTTATTTTGCTCATCCAAACCGTTGTCGAAGAGGAACATAACCGGGTCAATCCAGCGCGAATGGAGAAGTAATCTTGCTGTCATAGCATGTCCTACATTAAGACGACCATCCCTACTTCAAAATACCCACGACTGCTAAGAGATATGGAATCTGAGGGAGTAACCGATACTGGCTTGCAGTGTACATAAACATAGCAAGGTTATTGGCCCAGGAGAGGCACGTGATATGCAAAGAAGATGATAAACGTCTAGACTGCAGATCAGGCAGATCAAACTATGTGGGCTATTTTGTGACAGAATTAACCTGATTCAAAATGTCTTGCTTTTTCATTTTATAATTAGATTAGCACACTAGCCAATACTTCAGACATGTTTCCTTTTTCATAGACCTATGTAACCTATGACGTTTTGCATTTTTTCATAGAACTATAGGCCACTTAATAAAACTGTAAGTGTGACAATGATTTTAAAGAATGGATGTGATTGTTCCAAGGATACGATGAGTGCACAATTGCACAGCAAGCTTATTTCTCCAACTAATCCATACCAATAGCACATCGCCAAACACAAATATGGTGATTTTGGCGCAAAGCAATGTTCTCATTCTCATCAAAGATAAAAGGTTGGCACAAATGTAGCTTCCCAACTGTCCTATATAAAATGTTCAAGTTTAAGCTTACCAAAACGTGTAATTAATCAAAAGCCTGAAATATCGTGAGCTGTGTAAGACATGTGCGTAAGGCCTATACAAACGTTTTAAATTCCGAACAGAAGGTTTTAAAAAATATTCTATCTTCATGCGCATATAGCTGCATGTGAGTTCTTAATCGGACCTTCTGTCACAACAATATGCCGCAAAAAAACCGTAGTGATTAACTTAACCATGCAGGCTACAAAATACTCCAAGCTCTTTTTTTGCAGACACGGCTATTTTGCTGAGACACACGCACGGCTGGAGGCCAAGGTCAAGTTGAAAGTTGCTGTCTTGAATGTCACTGACCTTCTGGTTTGAATTCGTTAAAGGATAGATGTTTGAAAATGTACAGTTTGAAGAGGGACCATATGCCACGTTCATGATAAACAAGCATTTTGCTTTTTAAAAGTCGCCAATATCCTATAAAGTCCCAACCCTATGCCTCGCCAGACCGATGAAAAGCTAAGTTACTATATAGTAAATTAATTGACCAACTTGACAACAATATGGTTGGATTGAGCTAAAGTAACGACAAACAAATATTGTAAAGTAGGCTACACACTATTGTAAGCGACATAATGGATTATTCTATACTGTTCTCATGATTTTGTTTTGTTTTTCACTGACCCTCTTGCACGTTCGTTGTAAAAAGAAAGGAATCGTGTGTGTGTGTGTGTGTGTGTGTGTGTGTTATACTAGCCTACTTGAGGATATGGCAGAGACAATGTTCTCAATGAGGGAAATAAGAAAAACAACGCCATCTAATACTGAACCCAGAAAATCGAAACCAACGAATTAAAGTCATGCAAGCATTCAAAACTGTATGTCCTCTTCACTCTCAAATCATTGGTACAATTAATTTAGCACAGTATTTAATCCAAAATAATTTTTTTCCATTAATGGTGCAAAAATATACGTGCAAAACTCGACGACCCTAGACGACCCCATAGATTTCTAAGATCTATTACACAATGGATTGATATTGGTTACGTTTTGGGAAAATGTAAGGTCATGATGTAGCCTACTTTATGTATCAGTTCTTGGTACTGATGCCCTCCTATAATGGGAGGTCTACTATGCTATCTGGTAGTTTTAGTTGGCTATAAGTTACAGTTTAAAATCATAAAGTTGCGCATAAAACACAAACTGCATTTCGTGTAATTAGAAAAAAGTAGCTTTTATGCATTGAGATTTTTTTTTGACACGTCACTTTTTTTATTCGTGTTCAGGTTTTAAAATTTATATTTTCATCAATCTATTTGATTCGTAACCAAATAGTGGCAGCCAACTTTGAAATGGTAGCCTATAGCCTTTGGCCTTGGTCTATCATTGAAACATACATCTGTATGAAAAAACAATATGATGTTCACGTATACTTTTAAATTAATAGGAAACGAATAAATACAGGTCCTTTATGCTATCTTTTATTGTTTTTATATGTATGTGCTTTCATTGGTGTTATTTTTGGAGGCTTTCTTTTCGAAGTTAGATTCACTAGTTTTAATGAAAAAATCAAACAAATTCGTAATGGCTTTTGATAGGTAAAATGTTTTAACTACATAAAGTTAAGGCCTGGAATTTCTATTTTAAGTTCAGTTCAAATCGTTGAGCATGTTCTTTTACTATAGGCCCTATAGCCTGGTTCTTTGTTTTGTTTTTTCTCATGCTATCCCCTGCATGAAAAACATTGTATGCTTTAGGAGAATGATATATTTTAATCCTTATACCCAGATTGTCATCATATGAAACGGGTCAATTTCGTCCATCCAAAACTTTAATATCAAATTACTGTGTATACTTTTATTATTTTACAAAATCAAAATTAATTTATGTAATTATTTAAAAAGTACTAGGGCTATTGCCTGCTTTAGCCCTACACATTATGAATAGGACTAAAGGGCTTTCAGCCCACACTTTAAGGGCTAAAAAGGAGAATTACAAAATTACTAGTTAAAAGTCTTTAAATCAATAATTTCACTTAGGCCTATATATGGTGGCAGTTTTGCCAAATACGTATATTAAAAAAAGCAGAAAATGTAAATGTTTAAATATCTAACTGGAGCCGCAAAAAGTGGGAATTACGTGCATTAGGTAATAAAAAGAGAAAAAAGAAGCCATGCATATGTGAGCCAAATTTAAAGAAAATTACGGGGTAAAATGATGGTACGTTTAGCATACAAATAAATATGACCATGTTCTGACATCAAAATTTAATTCGTAAAAATCATAGGTAGGCCAAGTTATACGTAATTTTTGCCTCAGGCTTTAGGATATTCAACAGTGTTTACTCAAATATTAATGGCGTGTGTTTTTAGTGATCAACATTGGTCTTGGTTTTCTGGAAGATAAATGGGAACCTCGATCTGTAAGCCTAAATATTTTTTTTTACGACGAATAAACAAATGCTTTTTTATAAAGGCCGATAGATACCTAGTCTATATTTTCAAGTTGTCACACGCACTAAATTCAACAAAACACTGTACAAAATAAGGAAAATTATCATAGTCCAAATTGAGAGGCTTTGTGGTGCGAGGCCACCTGCGCTGTCGCTGACCGAGGAACTCTGAGACTCAAAGTCAAGGAGATGTTTCACACAGGGAACCCAAAGCTATTGTACATGCGTCCAAAGTGGTGTTCTGTTTGTAGTACATGCCAGGCAGATAACAACACAGCACTTAGTTTCCAGTTCTTAATGGAGTTTTTATGGGGTTGTCTTGTGGTCGTCTGACCTATGGCATCTTGGCCTCTCTGTGGCTTTTTGCAAACTAGATCAGAAACATATTCGTCTTTCTTAGTGAACGAAGGGAGGTAAAGGCAAAGTCCACTTTAACGTATTATTGGATAATTAATGCTGAAGGTTTAGTGGAATAGCTACATTTCAAACAGGCAAATAGCTTTCAGGACATGCGTTTTTTGTCATATGGGCTCTGGAGGAAACTTGTTTCACACCTAAGGATGTAGTTCTTTCTTTCACCCTTTACTGCCCTCCACGGTTAGACCCTGGCGATTGTTTGCAGCTCGATTTGACTAATCAATAGTACATATTGAACATACATGCGTTTGGAAAAAATAGAGAAGATTATATGCGCTATGTTTACAGGACACGAGCCGACCCTATACATGCGCGTATTGTTTGCGGTATAATGTTCTGTATGACCTCAGGCTTTTTGACAATACCATTTTAGTTCTGGTAGTCAGCATTATACAGCAGGTCTCGATCAAGGTCAATATCCCTCCTTGTCTTCTAAGGGCATGGACAGACTTCTTCCTTTACCCTAGTATGTGAATTTGCGAATTTTCACAAACAGGAAATGGCCTGCCATATAATTTCCTCAACTTCAACCTCGCTTTCAAGCTTTAGGCTAAGCTGGCCATATTGCATACATTTTAAATTTGCAGGTCACGAAAATGTGGACTTATTTTCTTAGTTAAAAACCGAGTCTTACACAATTCCCTATATGGAAAATATCACAAGTTAAAATGTAAATATTTGCTTATCTTTAGAAAGAATTTCGGGTCCCAACTCTTTACTCTTGTTTCAACTTTATTATCAAATATTACATGTATTTGAGGAGGATGCAATATGACATCCAATTTCGAATTGCCATCCAATGTAATGACACCGTTTAAAACCTTAACTGCAACGCAAAACAAAACCATCAATCCCTATCAATATGAAAATCTGGTGACTAAACTATTTGAAGTCCTTCCTAGCCTTAACTGTCTAATGTTGTGGTTAATGAGTTATGTTAATAAATGATTTGAATCAGCTTTTCAGAACAGACTCTTCTTAATGGCAACATCTGCCAGTATTAATTGTCTTTCTTAGTCTGTATTAACAGCCAGTGTACTTTGAGATCCACTATACACCTCTAAATTGACAGGCTTCTTAATCCTAAAGGAGTGCTGATTCTACAAAGGCAATATCACACAGGTAACATTATTCCCATTAGGAGATACAGAGCTCACATAATCGGTCACGTTATGTTTGAGGGCTCTTGATTTTGCCTCAATTCACACACCTTGACCCCTGGGGGCAAAATACATCCAAACAACACACATTAGTCCTGTGTGAAGTGGGGCCAGGCCTGGCAAGGCTATGGACGGGTAGAGGGTAGCTCCCTCTATTGGCCCTCTTCTTCACGTAGGAACTGGAACACTGAGGAGAAGTCTTTGCTAGCGTAACCACGAGCACACATCATGCGGTAGATCTGATGGGCTAGGGAACCCAGCGGGACAGGAGTCTTTGTATTCGTGGCTGTATTCTGTGCAAGCCCCAGGTCCTAGAGATAAAAAAAAAGCATGAAACACCTTTATCAATAGCATGCGCGGAAAAACAGATTTCAGCAAACAATGCTGTTAAATCGAAAGAGAGGTAAACTCAGAAAATGAACGAAAGACAGTCGTTCAATAGACCAATGGGTCCTACTAGCAAAAGGGTGTTACACAAACCTTAGCCATCAGTTGAGTGCCAAAGCCTCCCTGATAGTTGTTCCCTGAGGGGACTCCTTCCATAACTCCAGGTACAGGGTTGTAGGTGTCGCTGGACCAACATCGTCCTGAACTCATATTTAGAATCTTGGCCAACAGTTTTGGATCAAGGCCTAGTCTGTCAGATGGAAGGGATATTCTAAATCAAGCCATGCCATCAAGTATGCCATCGGACAGAGGTTTCAATTTATTTGACAGTTGGCAGTAATTCTGCTTGAGATATGTCAACAACGTACCTGACACCGAGGTTCATGGTCTCTGACGTCCCAATCATTCCAATAGCTAGCAGCATGTTGTTGCAAATTTTGGCTGCCTGCAATAATGAAGAGGCTGAATAGTAAACACTTTCTTAGTGTTTAAAGCACCAAAAGAACCACACTTGACACAGCATAACATCGTCAATATGAATATGACATGAGTATTGATTAAATACAGCACAGGATTAACATTTCCTGAAGCAATATAAGTAGGCCTCATTATTCAGCAGATTTAACTATGTTCATACCTGTCCGGTGCCAACCTGCCCACAGTACACTACATTTGCTCCCATACAGCTTAGCAACTCCTTGGCTGCAGTGAACTCTTCCTCGACCCCGCCAACCATAAAAGTCAGCTTTCCAGAGCTGGCAGCACCCACACCTAGGAAGGTCAAACATGAAAATACAGACTAACAGAAAGACATCAACAGTATTCTCACCTTAACGAAGTTTACCTACTCTACTTAAAACTACAGTGTCTAGCTTAGCATACTTCTGTTTAACAATTGGATAAAATAAAAAAGTATTTACCAGTTATGAAAATAATTTGAATGGCAGTATTTATTTAATAACAACACATCTATGACAAAGCAACTTTAGACCATGGGAACAATGTTTTTTACTCATTGGTAAATCCCACACATCTACAATGTGGGTAATACCTAGCCATTCCACTACTCAGCTAGGAAAAAAAAAAGATTTGCATTGGTGCAGACAGTCAGTCAAATGTCATGAGTTTAGGCAAAATAGTTCTAACAGTATAATAACAGTATTGACATCAAACTTAAACTTAAAAAGCATATACAACTTTATGATTTGTAGCAATCACATACATTTTAAATTCTTATTTGTTGTGAAAAAGTTTTTCATTTCCTCTAAATGTGTATTAAAACCACTTGCTGACGCATCTGAGGTGGGAGGCACCAAATAAACAGAAAACTGGAGGGAGGTTTATATATTTTTTTACAGGAACACACACAACCAGCAGCCTAATTACAGAGAAACTGCTAATTGAACGTGAAAAAAAGACCAAAGACTGAGATGAAGCTTTAACAAACCCCCCCCATCCCCCTACCTCCTAACAGATCAAGCCCATGCTAAGAAATGTCCATTCTGTTCCTTTGAGTCGAGTATTTATTAGGCAGCCTAAATCACACGGTGACATCATATGCCAGTAGATTAAAAAGCTCATTTTCAAAATGTCTACTCTGCCTATCGTGCCAAACAACAATAAACATAAACCTCCACACATTCACACTGACCTATAACCACCCAAGTTCAATGTAGGAAGCTGGACAGCCTTAATCCATGTGCACTACCACAGGAAGGAAGCATATAAATCATTAGTAATTTTAAGGGCCTGACCATAAAACAGGCTAACGTCAATTCAAAGAAAGTGGCTTTCGTCGAGTTGAAAGGCTGAGTTCAAACAAACTGTGTGTGTCTGTGTGGCCCCCAAGACAGCCTGACATAATGTTTTATGGCTGGAAACATTTCTGAAAGTCAATAATGTTCATCCTCCCTCACTCTCTTTCTATGCTAAAGTGAGGGGATTTAGTTAAGGTACTGTAATGTAGATGCTCGTTTTTAAACCCTATATATCTGGGTGAACAGAAACAGACTCAAAATGCCACTACATTAAACATCAAAGGGATGAAAAATTGTTGGATATTTAAACGTCAACAAAATGATTTGCTTAAACCATGACCATCAGGATCATGATCGATGCATTGCCAGGTAAAATAACACTCCTCCTCCCCTAGCATACTATAATGATTTTATATAACATTGTCAACAACCTTTTTTTCCAAGGTGATAAAAAGAAGGGAACCACAAGGAAATGCCATGAACAATAGGTGTTTTTTTGTGTGGTTGAAGTTCATGATGTGACACAATCCCACAACACTTGAGACTGATGGGTATTTCTGTGTGAAACAAGGTCTACCAGTCAAGTTTCAATTCAAGAGAAAATGATGATGAACCTAAGGTCACATAGCTTCTAAATGCCTTTACCTCCTGACACAGGCGCATCCATAAAAACTGCTCCCATTTTTTCGGCTGCTGCAGCCACTTCTTTAGAAACAGCTGGATCAATGGTGCTGGAGTCAATGAGTAGTGAGCCTTTCTTCACTTTCCTGTTAAAGTGGAGTATGTATTTACACAAAATAATGGTCTTGTTTTTTAATATAAAGATGTCAAGTGAAAGAGTTTGAAAGACGCAGGGTAGTGCTCACTTTAGTATTCCATTGGGTCCAGTGTACACATCTATGACATTTGGACTAGAGGGCAACATGGTGATGATGCGATCTGCCTTGTCTGCCACCTCTGCCGGATTATCTAGTATCTGAACACAGAAAACACAAGTGAGTTTTGTGCCTCAAACTATTACGTGATCATAGGATAGTAATTTATCAAGAGTCCCACCGTAGCACCCAGTTCCAGGAGTTCTTTGCATGACTCAGGAAATACATCCGTGGCAATGACTGGGTATCCATGTTTCAGTAGGTTCTTTGCCATTGGGTTTCCCATGTTACCCAGTCCAATGAAGCCCACCTGAGTTTTTGAGGCCACAGACCTGGTGCTGACTAAAAGATCAAAATCTGGAATTAGCAAGAATATTTAGCAAGGCACAGTGAAAGAGCAAGCCCTGATTGAAAATGCATGCACAGAGAAAGTAATATTGACTTAACAATATTAGCCTAGGGCAATACCTTTAAGTAGCTCAAAAGAAACCTTTACATGGTCTGCTAAATTCAGGTCTGGGAATTAAACTTGATTCATGCTTAAATATATTTTCTAGTGCAATGTCATCTAACGGTTCTAACCAATCAGTGCATGTACATTTACATGAGAGGCATACTACTTCATTGAAAACGTTACTACCATCAGCCATAGTAAAATGCTCGTCAGCCCACATTTGACCTTATAGTCATTTTAAAGTACCAAAAATATGCTGTAAACTAAAAACAATATTCAGGAAATACAAAGGGAATCACCTTTAAGACCGGTAATTTAAATCTAAGAACGAACTCGGTTGAGAGCAGATATGTAATTCAATCTTTCAAGAAAGTCTTACTCCCTGAAGGTTTCATTTAAGTCAACAAAGGCCTAGGCCTACATAATGTAATCATGGTGGCTAGTTTGTGCGATAGTTTACTAAAGGAAAGTGCAGAGATATTGACCAACGGGCATTTCCAAAATGCACTGCATTATGTTCAGAAATGTTGTGGGAAGTTATGGGTGGCAACCTAGTTAGGCTCTCACTTGCTACTTAATCTCAAACATTTAATTGTCGTTAAGTTTAAACAAATTGCATGACATAATGGAACAAAACACAGCCATGTGTGCTAGAAAATCCCATAAATGCAGGAGATAAACCAAAATAGACTCATTGTCTTGCCATTTGTTCCATCCAGACTATGGTCCCATGCACCAAGTGGTATTTTTCTTATCACCCAACAAATACAGTCTTTAACCTATTCCTAAGTACTGTAAAAAGAGAGACAGAAAAGTTAAAAAGTAAACTGCAAAAGTACCGCATCAGCTCAGGTTTGACTCATGCATATGTGGCATAGTTTCACATGGCATGGGCACTAATCCAGTTAGCAGGAACCATCAATACAGTAATGAAAACTAAAAATGCTCTATGCATCTATTATGCTAATAAAACTTTTTTAATTTCACAGGGAGAAAGCATGTTCTGAAAATATTTATCCCCACACAGATTGGTATACATTGTGTCTAAAACGAACAGGACCTCAAAGGCTCAATGGTAACCGAGCATAAGCTGTAATTCAAAGCCACACAAGCTATGGAGCCGGTCACCTGTCAAGAGCATAAGTGCAAAAGTAGCAGGATATCAATAACGATTTATTTTTTAAATCAAACTACACTGCATACAATCTTGAACATACAATAAATGTATCTAAACTTCCAGATGAAAGGAATGACAGTAAAATGGATAGAGGATGTGACGTATCACTCATAATGCGCATCACCATGGAATGCATGGTTGACTAATTTATTTTGCGCAAATAATGAGACGGGAATGGTTGAAACACAAAACAACAAATCATTCTCAAACTATTACCCCTTGCTACTATCCTGAGCTGCATTCGTTAGCTGTTACACCTAGCTCATCGCACTACACAACATGGACTACATGGGAGATAACAGAAATGTATAAAACCAACCCATCGACGTTTACATTATGACAGCAATACATTTTTGATAACAATTACTTACCCAATGCAAAGTCAACATGCTTATAGCACCTTCTGTAGAGGCTCCGATACCCCCTTAATACAGCAGCCATGCTTTTTTCCTCTTGACCTCAACTTTGCCATACGACTAAGCTATTGGGTGAGCAAAAACTGATGTGTTGTTCCTCCATTCAAAGGGCAGTTACGCTAGACAGGCATCCAATGAAATGTGGAGGAGAGATTTGTCAAGGATTTCTACCATAATCTTTATTCTGAAGGACATTATGCTCGCGATACTCCATGACCGAGGAAGAACTTCACCAAAGTTAAAACTGTAAAGTTCAATTGTAACGAGAATTTGCTGTTTAGAAATGGTTCTAAATAATGCTGTGTTGCAGTTCATTGAAAAAAAGACATGATGTGAAATAACGTACAATCATTAAGTTATTTTGTCATACCTTAATATATCACCCATTACACCACATCGTATTAAAAATTACACAAATAGCTTATATCGAACAAAGTGTATAGCCTACTTAAAACAGCAACATTCTTTAATTTCACGTTAAGCCCAACCATTTGCAACTGCTAACATGTTTATTTTCTTTCCCCAGATTTGGCAACAGTCTGTATACAGCAGTCGGTCGAAACATATTTGGCCCGGAAGTGATGTATTGTTGTTGTTATCATTCTGGGAATGAGCAACGGGGAAAGCACTAAACTGCGTCAATAACTGTTACTGCTATTGGTTATTGGTCTTAGTTTGTGTTCGACATGGAAAACGGGTATGTTATTGTCATTTAATGTAAGGCTATGATTTAGTACAATAAATAGCTATATTTTCGAAGAATGTGCTGTTAGCCAACGTCAACTATATAGCTTATTGCCTTGCCTTTGGCTAACGCTAGGTTAATGTTAGCGTGCTTAAGCTAGTTATGGCCTGGAGAGTCTTGACACCTTCGCATTTCGCGAGGACGTTGTCACATAATAGCGAGCTACGTTAGTGGCAGTTGGTTGAAAATGAATAACGATCGAAATGAGGTAGCCTGTTAGCTAACATTACCATTTATTATTCGCAAACATTTAATTAACACGAGCCTGTACACACTGTGACAAAGTTGGACCAGCGTTAACGTAACATGCTCACAAACGTTAGCGTTTGAAGCTGGCGTTATCTTGGCCTAGCCTAGAATCTAGAGGCTAGAAAGTAGGGCTGTAGCTAGAGCATTTGATTTGTTTTTGCCAACAGACATAATAACAACGGCTGAAACAGTTGATTATTGGTTGTGCAGATGTGTGGTGGAATAAACAAAGTATTGGGGTGAGAGGGGGGTTACCGATTTGTCATGATACTAGTTATTCACACTTATTGGTATGACAGGCAAGTGTTTTTTTAACCTTATGACTATTAAGCATGATTCAGCATTTTTTTCATTTGAGCATTTATTTGTAAAAAAAATCTTCAAAACATTAAACACTTATTTTCTTCAGACTGTGCAAATGCCTACATTGTGTAATACTATAACATGATGATCGTATATGGATTTATTTTCTTAGTTTAGAATGTAGGTTCTCTTTTTTTTACACAGTCCCTTATATATTTTTTTATTTTGCCAAGAACGATTTACTTTCACATTAACTGACATAAGCTTTTCAATTAACATACATATTTGGTGCCGAAATATTAATTTCAAATCCACTAGCCATACTGGAAATCATTAGGTTATGTTTCAAAGTTCTCACAGGCAGTTTGGAAATTAGCTGCCACCATATATTCCTGCTAAACATTTGGAATTCCTCCAATGGAACTGAATGTTTACCAAAAATTCCCCAAACTTTGAGTAGATTTTGGAATTGTCTATTATTTTGTAGACTCTAATAGATATTTGTGATTGGACAATGTTCTATACAGAGTCCCCTTTACAGATTTTGTCTGTATCCTGACTTGGTGAGGAAAAATGGTAAATAAGAAACTGCTGATCATGCAGTAGTTTTGTACCAAAGTTGGGCAAATGCAGTCCAGTTTTTTTTTCTTCTTGTTCTTAAATTTTTTTTTTCTGGCTTTGCACAGAATGTATTTATATATTTGCTCATATGGCCCATGCATTTTTGACAAGATGGGATTGAGAAACATTTTGCCACACAGACCTACATGCCTAGCTTATGTTTTGCCTTCTTTTATAGTCTGTGCTGAGTGATTGATGGCACTAATCCAGGACGAGACTTCAGTAAACGACATCATGGACACATCAAACTTTGCTCATGTCATCTTCCAGAATGTGGGGAAGAGTTACTTACCCCATGCTGCACTGGAGTGCCATTATACTCTCACCCAATTTATAAAACCAAACCAGAAAGACTGGGTTGGTATATTCAAGGTAGGTTGTCCTATCTGTGCAATATTTTAAGCATCTTATTGTAATCCCGTCTTGATGTGTACAAATATTATGACCAAACAAATTCAAAGAGTTGTATATGTGGTTATTTATAATATTAGGTAACCTGTTTGCTAACATTACAATCTATTATTAGCAAACATTTCATTAACAAGAGCGTGTACACACTGTGACAAAGTTGGACCAGCGTTACCATAACATGCTCACAAACGTTAGCGTTTGAAGCTATGCAGCTTTATCTGTTTAGCTCTTTTCTTAACAAATTGCTATAGCAACACAATTATTTATATATAAAGAAGTAGAATAAGAAAAGAAGTGGCACAGGAAATAAGACAAGAGAAATACAATAAAACAAATTGCAGTTTTGTCATTGTATAATCAGGCATGATTAAATTATGGGATTTTAAAATGTTTTGCTCAGGATCCAAATGTATGTCTACTCACTGTGATACACATACGGTAAATATTCTCTAAACATCTACAGCACAGAGATAAGTTGGTAAAAGCTAAGCCAGGGTAATAAATTGTGTAAATGTTCCTGACTATGTTGACTGACAAGCGATTTGGTAACCAGCACCCATTTACAGGAGTACAAATACTTTGGCCATGAGTCACTGAGCCTGCGGCAGTTCAGCTGTATCACCGACTACCACTAAATTACTCAGACTTGAAGGTTCTATCACCCCCCTATTGACATGGAGATGCTATTGCCTTGCAGTGTTCTTAAATTGCACAGTTTGTGTTAAATAGTGTACAACAATTATCAAGAAAATGATCTTGCCTAATTGTCAGAAACTGTATATATAAAAACATCTTTTGGATGAGATGCAGCCAAAAGGACTTTCTCTACAACTTGATGTCTAATTAATCACTATTTTTAAAAATGTGTCGAAATATCTTAATATGCTTATCATGCTAGCTCCCTGAAACGTGGTGTCCTTCGTAGGTCCCTGTATTTGAATGTATACTAATAAATAATTTGCAATAATTTATTCCTGTAAAATGTACTAGACCTGCATCATGTCAGAAAACGATAGGCCAAATTGTGCAGAATAATCCAAGGCATAATTGCACACTGTCACCTGCCAAGCTGAAAGAAACTCCAATGCATCACTTTCTTAAGGGCCCATGCTCAGAGAAACAGACTGTCGCTTGCTCTTGTTTGAACAAGTGAATATCAGCCTTTGGCAATTTGGTGTCGGAGCGTTTACTAAGGGGCATGATTTTGGGTGTTATAAGCTTCATAGAGGACTGTTGAGACAGGTAGACAGGGGCTTAGGAGAATCAAGCGGAGCTTTATAATTAACCTGTCACTGAGCACAGCTATGCTCTGATTTATTTATACCTCATCTTTCCTGTTTGATTGATGCTCTCGGATAGGCAAGCATACAATAAGCTAGAATTAAGATATACATTTTGGTGCTAGTCTCGTGCTGCTTTCTGGTAAAGTACACTATGTTACTTTAATGTAGGCTATGTCATGTGAAGGCAGCCTATGTCAATTACGTAAAATATAACAATTAGATTTGAAGTGGTGATTTTTTAAAGGTCTTTAGCATAAACTGTATACGAAACATAAGGGTTTGCCTTGTCATTGTTTGTTTTACTGTGTTTGGGTCCAGTCCCCTCCCCCTCTAGTTATGAAAAGCAGTGTGAGCCGGCCCCGGGGCCTGTGTGAAAGGATTGCTCAATTTCCAGCCACTGCTGCACTAATGCTGCCACTACTCTGCTGCACTAATGAGTGGAGTGGTTGGGACTAGGCTTTAAAAATGACAGTCACTAACTAAATGCAGTATGTTTTAATTGCTTCCTGTTCCTTGCAAGCGGAAGTTAAAACGGTTCTGTTGACAACTATGGGGGATTCTTGAGAATTACAAACACTAATGTCATTGTTGCTTCAAGTTGTTTACACTAGAGGAAAGAACAAGCTGGCTTGCTAGGTTTGGTAAAGAATGCATGTTTGGAAAGTATAAGCTAACACTAAATTAATAGATTTTTTATGTGGGCTGTTATGTTTATACAACCTACAGTAGGCAGGTCTTTAAGTTCTTATGTAAAATAAACCAAGATAATAAACCTTGACTGCTGACAACCTGCTAACTTTATTCCTTGGTTGAAGGTAGCAAATGCAATAGTTTGACTGGGCTTGTTTTTTAGATGAATGCGTAGATGAAATCTCAGCCAGCCTTGTGTGACTTTTATTTAGTTTGACAGTTTTATGGCAGTTGGCTGAAATTACGGATGTCATTTCTGTACTCCCCCTTCATCAGCCATCAGTTAACAACACATAAAGTCATATAATTACGTCTCGGTTGCCATTTTGAAGCATGTGTAAAATGTTCACCTATTTTCCTCTTGCTATTTGAGGTGAGTTGTTGCTGCTTTGCAACAGTTGGACTTGATCACAAGGTCCTCCACGTGGCACCAGGAATGGGAATAGTTAGCTGAAATGGGAATGGTTAGCTGAAACCCCCCTTAAAGATTTCATGGTCCTTTTTCCTATCAGCGTTTGGGAATTTGGTTTCAAAGCTTTGCCTATTCCTATATTCTGTATCACCATTGTTGCAGTGTTTCGTTTTTTAGAGGAGGCCCAAAGTTTAGAGTTGTCAACATGGCCTATTTATACCACAGCATTGTTTCATTGTTTTGCAGGTTGGTTGGAGCACAGCAAGGGACTATTACACATTCTTATGGTCGCCTCTTGCTGATAACTATGTGGAGGGCACCACGGTCAACAGAGCAGTGGTGTTTCAAGGTAAGATCATACTCTACCTACCGCATGGTTTTTGAACATGTTGACACTTTCAGTAGCTACATAATGGACGACCCTGCAGAATATTTTGAAGGCTTTTATGCTAGAATAGTAGATACATTAAAATACAGAAGGCAAAGCTATCGGCAGAGCTTTCAATCTGCATTTTTAACAGCACGTTTCATTTTTCCCTCTGATCAGGAGGATGTCATCCATATCCTAGTTAATCCTTCCGTAAAATCTTGCTGTGAATTGGGTTTATTTGTGATTTCCTCCAGGGTATTACGTACCCAATGATGATTCAGAGTTCTACCAGTTCTGCTACGTGACTCACAAGGGGGAGATCCGTGGGGCCAGCACGCCCTTCCAGTTCCGCGCCAGCAGCCCCTCGGAGGAAGAGCTGCTGACCGTGGAGGATGAAGGCAACTCTGACATTCTGGTGGTCACCACCAAGGCTGGCTACCTGGAGGTACTTTATAACAGCACGTTTGTCTACAACTTGCACAGTATATCTGTCCACTGCAAAACCACCCAGTTTCACTTTTAGACTCACCCTGTTGGTAAAAACCCATATCCCTCTTCCCAATATAGCAATTGAGCAACATTAACAGGTCAACTGTTTTCTCTCTGTCTCTGCAGCAAAAGATGGAGCAAGCACAGAGAGAGAAAGAGGAGCTGGTCAAGACCATGGACCTCCTCCAGCAAGAGAAGGACCAGCTAGAGTTGGAAAAGGAGGGCTTGCAAAAGCAGTGTGAACAGGAGAAGGAGAACTGTGTCCAGCTGAGACAAGAGAATCAAGTGAGAGAACAATAGGATCAGAACCGGGTTGGTGGCAGACGAAAGCCAGTTACATATCCTAAAAGATAAATTGGCTTCGGTCAGTTTTTGCACACACTTACAGAAAATTTACCCCGAACATTCAAGCAGATTTTTTAATGTGTACCGATTCCCCCATATTTGACGAAATTGTGTCCCAGCACTCCCTAGTGAGAATCTTTATCATGCTCTGTATTAAAATACAAACTCTGTATCTAGAAGAAAAAAAATTTGACAGTTATGATAGTCTTTTTTTTTTAAAATTTTTAATACCTTAAAATACACTCTAACACCAGATCATGTTATGTTCTATAAAACAGCATTGAGATGAAATCATGAGCACATCGTTTGTGGCTGTTAATTTTATGACCATGGTTTTATTTGTGTTTTATGTAATGTAAAAAAAAAATCCTACAATCTCTGTTTAATTATTTCCTTGACCATTGAACTGCCGTGATGCAATGTGTCTCAAAACATAACATCGTCTGATATAATTGCATCTTTAAAGTATGTTATGTAATGTTTTTGTTTTCTACTTGCTCTTAAAGCCACAGATGTTGAACATGCTTCATATTATTGTTAATTAAGATTGAATACATCAAGGTTGTGAATTGATCCTGGTACAATATATTGTAAATGGATTTAATCTCTGAGCAGTAGGCATAACTGTTTTTGGTCTTGACATCTGTCCATGCAAAATCGGGTCTAGTTACTGTGTTCTATTAACATGATGCTATTATTGCGATTATTATTGTAAAAGTTTACACAAAAAATGTAAGATTTAGGCTTAGACATTACATGTCCTACTAATGCACAATTTCATTAATGTAGAAATAACACATTTTGTGTATGAATTGTTATATTCCATGGTAAAACATCTTATTTTACAAACACGTCCTGTTTGATAATTCTCATATGTGTTCTCTCATCCCAGGAGATACAAGGCCTATCCCAGGCTCTGCAGGAGGAGAGGGAGGAGGTGAAAAGGAGGCTGGAGGAGGCCACAGCAAGAGTTCTACAGCTGGAGGAGGACCTAATAGGAGTGACTCAGAAGGGCCTGCAGAAAGAGACTGAAATTGACAGGTAAGTTCACACTTTAGTTTTCTGGGAGTAGGGTGGGTAATATTTCACTTCTATGACTGTAGTGACAGGATAATAGTCATTGTTGCCGTGGTTTGTTGCTTAGCCTGAAGGATAGAGTGAAGAAATTAACGGCAGAGAAAGAAGCCTTGGAATGTCATCTGAAGAATGAGAAGGATGAAAAGGAACTGTACAAGGTAACATCCCACCATTCCACATGTTTTGTCGGAACGCCAGAGGCCAACAGTGAGCCAGCCTCGTCCAGTACACGTCCTGGTTGTGGTTGTGCCTTTTCCTTTCCCCCCGCTGCACATGACGTGTGCTCTGCATGTACAAACGGCTCTAAACAGGGCCTGCTTTATTTTAGCATTTTGGGTTTTCTTGACATTCAAATAGTTTGTTTGTTGTGGTGTACGCAGGAACTAGACGTGGCATTCACTGTCACCACGGAAGGCAAAGCCCACACCTAGTTTAACTTACGGCCATCACAGAGGAGGTTAGAACGAGAGGGAAACCGTAACTGCCCTACCTCAATCTCTGTTTTGTAATTAAAGTCATGCCACATTTATTTTAAGACTCCCATATGCTTATCGGTACATCTTTAAAATATGTATAAAAAAAATAAAAAAAACGTTCTAACTCTAAAATGAAAACGAGTCCAATAGCCATTCTCTTTTCATATGTTCTGCTTTTTTATGTGTGCTTGTCTGCGACACTGTTATAGATTCACCTGAAGAACCGAGAGCTGGAGAACACCAAGCTGAGCACGGAGCTGCAGATGCTGAAGTCTGTGGACGTTAACAAGGAGAACACCATAGCTCAGTTTAAAGAGGAGGTGGGCCGTCTGCGGGCCTGCCTCACAGAGAAGGAGCAGCAACACAGGGAGATCCTGGCCAACGCCTCCCCTCTGGTACCCCGACACCTCTGACAGCATACAACAAACAGTGCATTTCAGCAGTTCACTCACTGAGCCATTGCTATGAAACTAACCAGAGTCCGATCAGGAGCGCCCTTTAAAAACCCCATTGGCTTGACAATGTGTTTACGGTACCTGTGTGTTGATGTTGTCCGTGATTGTGTCGCTGGCAGGGGGAGATGAAGGCCTTGAAGGAGCAGCTGCGTCAGAAAGAGGAGCAGCTCCAGGCCACCCAGCAGCAGTCCTCCATGTTGGCGGCCGAGCTCCGGGACGCCTCCAGTGCCCGTGACCGCAGCATGTCCGACCTCTACCGCATGAAGCTGGAGGCAGACGCCCTCCGACAGGGCAAGGCCGACGCCCAGTCCCTGTGTGCGCGCCTGGAGCGCCTGGTGGAGCAGCTGAAGACCGAGGCCAAACAGGAAGCAGTAAGAACAGCCTAGGAGCGGCCTTATGTAAACCAAACACAAATTGGCTTTTATAACCCGCATTTACGACACATTCTCTGCTCCTAAATCGGTTCAGCTAATGTTGCACTCTATGTTATGTTTTGAATAATGGGCTGGAAAAGGCTAGTAGAGCAACAGGCATTTTATGTATAGTGTTGGAAGCTAAGAAGGTAGCACTCTTTGACATGGCGGGCCATGTTGGGTTTTGAGCAGGCGAAAGCAGTGGAGGAGGCCAGTGCAGACCCGGCCGCCGTGGCAGAGATGCAGAGAGAGGTGGAGGACCTGAAGCTCCGGCTACACATGGCCGCAGAGCACTACAAAGAGAAGTACAAGGAGTGCCAGAGACTGCAGAGACAGGTGGCCAAGCTCTCTGAACAGCAGGGGGTAAGTCTCACTTTACCACACACACACACACACAAGAAAACCACACACGCACGAGGAAAAGGAGTCAAGTATGTCCACGTGACTTATTGTTGGTTTTTCTGTCTACAGGAAGTGAAGAAAAGCTCAGCTGCAGAAGCTATTACAGTTCCCTTGTCTGTCAGTCCAGATACATCCGTGCCAGGTACTGCTTTCGGCAATAGCTGATTGGGTCAGACTCATTTGAATAGTTCAGGCCCAGTCAGATGCCTGACTGCCCCTCTGTCTCTCCCCAGGGAGTCCTGGTTCTGCTGAGCCCATGCTTGAGGCCATCATCCAGGAGAAACTCAAAGGCATGAGCAAAGAGGCATCTGACAGGAGTGACAAGTACAAGAAATGCAAACAGATGCTGAGCGTAAGTACATGTTGCTATAACCCCCCCCCCCTCTCAGTACAGAAAGATGCCTGTAGTTTAGATGTCTCTGAGAGTAGTTTAATCAGACCTTCTTAGGCTGAGGTTGTGAAGGCCCAAGGTTAGTTTACGCTGTCTGTCTGTCTTTAGGAGGAGAAGGAGCGTAGCTGCATGTTTGCTGGTGAGCTGGCCAAGATGGAGTTGAAGTTGAAGGAGCAGCTGAAGACCAATGAGAGCCTGAAGCTGCAGCTGGCAGCTGAGGAAGACCGCTGCAAGGTCAGTACAGGCTAGAGACCGCAGCCAGGACAGAACAGGATAGGACAGGACAGTGGTCAGTTAGACACAGTCTCCCGATACAAAAGGGGTTTGAGATTGCCACGTCTCTTGTTTTATCTATCGCTGTGCATGGCTGTTCTACTTCAATGGGTCCAGCCTTTGATGGTATCTCCATATGAGCCCAGCCCCAAGGGCTGTGCTGTTTATGAGTGTGTCTGTTCAGAGAGCAGGGCTTTTTACTGCTGTTTATGTGAGCTCTTGACACAGAGCGGCTTGGTGCGGAGGGATCCTCTCTTGTTGCCTGGTTAATGCTGTCGTTGGCTCAGGGCTGGCGGATATTTGCTCAATGTCACAGAGGGATTCAAACAAGTTGTTTTGGTTTGAGTTGGACTGTACTTAAATAAGCCTCCAGCTCAGACAGAGGCCTTTTATGGCAATGATCAATTATCAGTGAATTCAGATATTCTTTCAGTAAGATTCATGTATTTCTCATGCAAAATATGTGTGACAGGAACATGAATTTAAATGGCTTTTGGGAGAACATGTTTTGTAAAGATATGTGTTCTTTTTTTAACGTTTGTTTACCACAGAGTCAGGTGGCTGAGAAGGGACGAGAGCTGAAGGAACTGAAAGACGCTCTTGCTGCTCTGGAGAAAGAGAAAGAGAAGCTGGAGGGGGTTTGTGACAGCCTTCCTTTTGGCTTTTAATAGGCTTCATTCACGCAGAAAAGAAATTCCCAGAAGACTCATTTTCTTTTCTCCTAATCTGGTTTGAGTTTAACATATCTCTAATTGTAGCAGCAAAGTGAGTGAGTTCTTATTTTCCATTCAATTACTCTGGACCACAGCAAGGTCCACACTGGCCCAGAAAGCTACTCAGAGCTAACGCAGTCGTAGCTTCAAGAACCAAAATGGCCCAATTTGAGGTTTAGACTGTAAATTAAATTGGCGCCTGCAACAAACCTCAGTAAAAACAGCCTTCCATTCCCTTTGAAAAAGAGAGAAGTTTCTTTTTTAACGAAGACGCTAATTAAACTGTTTGTGAAAATGAGAGCTAGCAGCGAGTCCCCAGCACTGGTGGTGCTGTGGGATTGGCAATAGTGATGTATTGTCTGGCTGCAGAAATGCACATCATGTCGACTACTAAAATACAGGCCTATTTTTAAACACACTAACATAACACACTAACATTTCTACATGTTTTGAGGGGTTCAAAATATAGGATTTTGTTTTGCATGCATCTAGTATATCAAGGTATTTCATTTTGGTATTGGTGTGCTCCATTGTCATCCACCAGGAGATCCAGAAGAGCAGCAGCAGCAGCAGCAGCAGGAAAGTGGATCATGCTGCAGAGGAGATGAGCCTAGAGATGAGCATCCAGGCCATGTTCCTGCAGTATCCCGTACCTTATACCCAGGACGCCCCGACTCCCCTTCTGGTCTCTGAGAGCCCCACTGAGCTGCAGTTTGGGAATCCTTACTCCAGCACAGACACAAGAGGTTGGTCCCCAGTACTCCTGCGATTCCAAACTATTTTCACTGCGCTTTGCAAAGAGTGCTGCCTCACAGAATGCTAAATGTATTATGTTGGATGGATAATAGAGTAAGCATAATTGGGTGTGTGTGCGCACTGCAGACGGAGCAGACGGGGAGTTCTCTGTCGACCAGCTGCTCAGGCTGCCGCCTGTAGGCCCACCTTCCTGGGACAGTAACGTGGTGTGTATCCAGCCTGCCCGAAACCTAAGCAGACCTGATGGCCTTGAGGACCCAGAGGAGCAGCAGAATAACAACAACAATGTGAGCACATCTATCTGTAACTGTCCTCAACACCAACACTCTCTATATCTCTCTCGATTTGTATTTATATACTGTATATATTCCTAATGATGCACTTTCATTCTTTATCAGGGGAACACAAATGAACAGCCAGCAGCAACTGAGCTCCAAAGCCCGTTATTGAATGAGGGACAGACTCCTTTTTGCTTTGAATCCAGGTAAAACTTGGCCATTCACTCATTAAATGGCACAGCCTGCAAAAAAAAGGCCTGAAAGACCTTGCCCTCATTTTGTTCATCTTAGCATGTGTTAAGTATTTGTTCTGCTGAACCTATGCTTCAGCCCACCCACCAAGACTCACAGACAGATGCTCTTTATTAGCCTTCACCCCTGGCTTGCCAACATCATCACTTGACTCCTGATTAACACAATTTTCTTTCCCCACTCTTTGTTTTTCTCTCTCCTTCCAACATGCAGCATGGACATGAAACGTTGTCCACTGTGTGAGGTCATATTTCCACCCAACTATGACCAGAGCAAATTCGAGGAGCATGTGGAGAGCCACTGGAAGATCTGTCCCATGTGCAGTGAGCAGTTCCCACTGGACTGCGACCAGAAGATCTTTGAGAATCACGTTCTCACCCACTTTGACAGCAACGTGCTCAACTTTGATTAGACCAACTGACGCAAATCAACACACTCTTGTCAGCCTAGTTCCTGTCGCCACTGAAATCAATCACCTTGCACTGTACTCCGCATGTGATGGTGTGAGGACACACTTTTCAGACCGCTATAAACCTTCGCTTTATGACTTGTATTTAAACTAAATATTAAGGTGGTGTGAAAAGCTAAACAGTCAATTTACTCTTAACCCTTAAGTGTATATCCCAGGCCCACCGACTATATTAGAGACAGAACAGGTTGGATAGTCTCTGATTTGGACTTAATGAATATTTTAGTGGGGATGTGGGGGGAAAGGTTCTAAATGCTAACGTCTGTTTAAATACACTGTTAAGGATTGGTTTCTAACGCAAGACTTTTTAAATCAGGGAAATTGGCTACGTCGACTTGCATTTGAACCCTTTTGACCAAATGCTTCCCTTGGGCTTTATAGTATAAGTCAGGTATACATTCTTTTTAAAAAGCAGCATTGTTGCACCGTATGCAGTCAGGTAGAAACAATTGCTTTTGCGATTACATTAAGAATTAATTATGTACTAAATAATCTATTTTAGCATATTAGTTCAAATCCAATAGTGTTGTAGAAGCCTTGATAAGTTCTGTATGGTGAAGAGATTTTTATGTATGTTAGTGTTTGGTTCCTCAGTTTGTGTTTATTATCTAACCCTCTACTGGGTGTGTGTGTGTGTGTGTGTGTCTGAACATATACTTTATTCTCAAATCAATGCATGCCAGCCCACTGTTAAATTTTCCTTCCTTCTTCTTTGAAAAAATAAGTTATTAGTTATAGATACCTTTTATTTCTGCTGTCCCATATATCAAATCTTAATAAAGTCGATTTGAAACTTGTTTTGGTGTCCAGTCTTTGTAAGGGTTGATTAAGTCAACAACATTTTTGTAACACAGAAACCTTGAGACGCACATCGGAGGTCTTTTTTATTTAAATGTAATCAGATTTACATAAAGCAGCTTTTTTGTTAAAGAAAGTACAGTACATCACCGTCAGTTCTGTGACCTCTGGTATTGCAATACACATTTTTCCAGAAATATATGAAAATATAATTTAATGCACTTGCACATAACAATAACAAAACGTTCACTGTACACAATATATTGAATAACTTCCTCTATACTGGCAGTACAATACTGTCAAAATGGTTACCTAAATATATACTGTAGCTCCATGACAACAGATATCCATGCAGTGATGATGTTTACAAATGGTCATTGACAGTAGCCCTCATTCTCTGGCTGCTGGTGTCTTGCAATCTGTGACATCACATTATGGCACGAAGGAAGAGCTGTAGATGTGCCTCACTGAAGGGATCCATGTATTTCATGACAGTAAATACAATGTTTGCATCTGTAAGAGTGATAGTCACATACCGGCTCACCTACTGCAAGACCAAGTACTGTGTCAGATAGAGACAGGAGAAACAGCGCACAATATAGGCTTGCTTTTCTTTAGAATATTTGCAGGCAAAACAGTCCTGGCATAATGAAGCTATAGATAGCTTTAATAGATTGGAATGCTGTGTGTCTACTCAAGGCAACCTGATACATAATTTCACGAAAAACGGGAAATACTGGAAGGCTGGCACTAATCCTCGCTAGGAAAAATCTAGAATTTAGTTCATTTATTGAGCTGTTACAAATCCATGACCACTAAATAAGATATTTGCAATAAAATCCATTGTACTCGGATGATACCCGAACAGTAAAAAGTGCTTCAATAGATGAGCAGGAGGTTGCTTATCTCTTTAGGAACCAGGTTTTGGATCACTTGGAATAATGACAATCAGTTTAATATTCAACGGATTCCTTGCAACTTTGTAACAGCTGGCTAATGGTGCTATTAGAACACTTGGGCAGGATTGCGGTGCTAAAAAGATGGAAAACTATGCCCTGAGATTGTATTTTAGTGCTAATAAACAAAAGTTTGAAATGAGGTCATGGAAAATAAAATCTGGATTCCTACTGAGGTTGATTGTTTGATTTCTAGATTAGATGCAAAAGCTTTTTTTATTCCTGAAAGTTGATATTTTTTTGAAGTTATATTCATTTTCACTTGATGTTCTAAACATCAGCTCTCTAAATGTTCCTAATTTTTTATAACTTTAAAGTCTTTCGACTCCAGGCTCTAGAAACACTTGGTTGGAATGGTGGAGATATGAGGAGGGAACCATCACCACCATTCTTTACACTTTTAAACAAACTTTTACCACCTCACCCTACCTATACACATGGATACATAGCATATTTTGCTTAAATAAAAGATTAGATAACAACATGACCTCTTCAATGAGGGACTTGTGAAACGAAATGAGTAAAAAAGACGGGAACTAACACTCAAAAATGTGCAAAAATACAAAATGTGAACACCACAACAATGCATGATTTCAAAATAAAAAATAAGAACCATATTTTATACATGCAATTACAGGATATAGTGTTCCAGAGACTAAGTAAAATGTGTATGTGTGCGTGTAATATAAAAGTGTGTTTTCAGGTGTAGGGGTCTGTGACAGCTACCGCTGGTGATGATAGTGCTTGAGGATTGGGTAGGGAGTTGATTGGCACGTTGCTCCGTTCTACTGCTGCATTTTGCGAATGATGTCTGCAGACACTGGAGGGTGGAAGTTGATGGTGTGGTGGCGGAGACCCTGAGATGTTTTATAACTCTTACCACATCGGCACTTGAAAAGTTTGCGCACTCGAATCTTGGTTCGATGACCATTCTTAGCATGGTACTTTATCCCATTCACATTCTGCAAGGGAAGGAGGTACAGGGACATAAGGAAGATTGAACTTGAGCTACACAGGAAAATGAGCGGCCAGATCCTCCTACATTGTAAAATGAATGCATCTTTTACTCTACTACGTTTCTGGTGTTGCCTACTGCCCAAACACTATGTCATCGCCCATAATCCTGTCATTCACGTCAGCAATGCAATTTTCTCAAGCTGCACATAATTTACCCTGACCACACACCCCAGATGTGAGTGGAAAATCCAGTAAAACTCTAAATCACTGGAGTGGACTGGATGTATGCATCCTTGTTGACATGCTGTTATGTTCAACCAACACCCAATTTTCCACCCTCAACAGCGGGACATCAATGATGTTACAACACATCCGTCTGAACTGGGCGCTGAGGCAGCATCAGAGCTTTGGACTGCGATCTCTGTGGTTTTCATGAGATACCTTTACGCTAACAAAAAATTACAATACATGCATGTTGTAATCAGCAAATATTACATTATTATTATAAGCAACATGCTCAGGATATTGAATGTACCTTATATCTCTTTTTGCAGCCTGGGACCGGGCAAGCGAAAGGCTTCTCCTCTCCTCCATTCATACACATGGAGCTGAGGATGGACTCGGAGCTAATGGCACTCTCAGTAGTCCACGACTCATCACTGTCTGAATCCTCATAGTCCACCTCCTCCTCGTCATACTCACTGCCTGGGACAGCAACACACAGAAATGAGACGCAATAAAGTATCAGTATATAGGACTCGTCACAAACATTTGGGCACTGCTAGGTCTAACACAACCCATAACGAAACATGCATGAATGACTAAGCTGGGCAAGGACATGCTGACACTAGAGGCTTATGAACTGTCAAGCATGTTTGTTTGTTGATTAATATAAAAAAATGAGTACACATTTCCTAATTTTCTTGGAGACTGGAATTATGCCATTTCTGTGAAACATTTCCTAAAGGTCACAGGTTATTGCTCTGCAAGCAAATTATCATTTGGTTATTGGAAAAAGTTGGTATTCAATATTAGATTTGGCTCCAAAAACATAGGATCCAAAATGACAAGAGCGAGACATTTAAAACAAAAAGGCCAACTTGTTTTTTAACTTATACAATGAGGAGAATGCTGCAATAAGATATTTTACACAAGGAATTGTACAATATAACTGAAACATATTTTGCAGTACATAGTCTCTGGTTCTCAGCTACCTCTATTGGTTTCTCTAAGACTAAATGTGAAAACCAAACGGCTACAGTCACTGTTTGATATCTTAACCTACTCCTCAAACCTTAGATAGCATTTGCTCATTAAAAGTACATGACTAGTGGCACACCTCGACACTGCAAAGGTTACAAGCAGTTTGCCTGTGAAAGGTAACAAGACTGCTGCCCTTGGGTACCTGTGGGAGTGCTGCTGCGGAAAGAGGAGGAAGGGGTAATAGGTGGGGTGACGGGTGGGGTGAGGTTGCCACTGCTGTGGCGAGGAGGGGTGGACACAGTGGTGCGAGACAGACAGCCAGTCAGGGACAGGGAAAGCTTGGGCTGGACCTTCTTCTTCAGGGTTTCATGCTCCCGTCGGGCAGCGTCTGTCATAAACCTGCCACACAGGGACCAGAGAGAGACTAGTAAGTGTTGAGCTCGGTCTTTGAGTCTCTGAACAAATCAAGGCTTTGTCTTTCAATGTACTGTATGTGACGTTATACAGTACCAGTCAAAAGTTTGGACACACTTTCCCTTTAAAGTGAATGGGAAAGCATGTCCAAACTTTTGACTGGCACTGTACATAAAATCAAATAAGTTGGCTGCTGTAAAGCATATGTTCTGAATCAATAGGGCACTGGATTCATTCCAATACAAAATGGTAAATCTTGCCCAAAGTTTATGGTGTATAGTAAAGTCTCTTTTTGTTAACGAATGTCATAAAATTATATGTTCACACAGACATTGTTAAAGCAAAAGTGGAATTAACAGATTAAGCTACAACCACATCAAGATGTGTGCTTAAAAGCAGGGAGACATCCGCAACCCCTCTCTCATATACTTGTTGAATTAATTATAAGTTTTTAATGCACAATTCAATTAGTAGACCATATCAAAGACTACTGAAACATAATTTAAATGTCATCTCAGTCTATTAATGCAGGACCCAGCGCAATATAAAAATAGAAATGCTACACTGCTTCCCATGCTTGACTAATATACCACATGAGACTTTGCCTGCAGGGCCGAATTTACTCATGGTACGACACAGTAGCCAAAGTCTTTGGATGGCATTACACTGATGGATTTTTCAAACACAAACCACCAAAGGCCAGTTCAAAAGCTGACTCACACAACTTCCATGTGTTCATGTGACCCATTTTATGAAATGACGATCATAAAAATGGCTCAATGGCCAAGCAGCCTCACCTGTTGATGTAGCTGAGGGCAACGTATGTAGGCTGCTGCTGCTCTTGCTTCTCCAGTAGACGAGGATCTGTGTCTAAGGAGGAGGGGGGGGGGATTACACAGCATGTTACACATTAACATATATTTGTAGGGTTACATTAAGCACAAAGCGTAGCACTTTGGAACTATAAAGGTTAGCCACTGTGACAGTCTAAACAGTAGGCTCATAGTAGGAATTTTATGTCAAATGAAATCGTCTACGTTGCCAAGGTTTCAGGCCGAGCACTGCTGGAGACTCGGCACAAACCGCCCTCATATCCCAGGTCTTCAATTTGAACAAGCTCAGCAAATTAGTTTTTGAAGTAGTAATTGGTCATCTACAACAACAGAAAGCTGGATCTAATCTAGACACACCAAGAGATGGAGCCTTAACATGCTGCTATTCCTTCTTGCTCAATATTTAATACCCTGGTTGCAGCCACCATATTGTATTTATTCAAGACCACACTCGACACACACTGTGTTTTCCCATGCTACACTCCAGACGTTTGGCTTGCCTTGCAGAGCTGCAGTGGCCAACCTCCACTGCCTGAGGTGAACCGGGATGACTTCAAACAGCCTGCTGTGCCCACTGCCATGCATGTGGGAGTAGGGAGAAGCCTCATAAAACAACACGGTGTGTGCCGCTAACCAGCTGGGCCATTCTCGGGGTGTGTCTGCTGGGATATGAGAAAGTGCTGCCACCATGTGGTCATCTAAAACCCTTGGTGCTGAAGTCCTAGACACGCCTAAGAGTACCATATTCCCTGTGAAGTCATTTTGGTATGACTGTCTTAGGCTATTGCAAAACACATTGACTAGCAAGCATTCCAAACAACAGCCTATTTAATGTGCAAACTTTAAAATCAAGGAGGAGGCATACAAAGGCACAGCCACTGTAGCTAGATACAGTAGCCTACATGTAGCATAAGGAAAAGCCTACTGTACTCAAAACTTGACTAAAGACTAAAGAAGCAAAACTTTAAGTAGTCTTTGGGTCTCACAGGTTAGCCTACAAGGCACCTCTTTTACTGTAAAATGTGTCATACTGAGTCATACTAAATATAACCCAGTAACCCCTTATACAATTATACTCTTTACAAAGAAACCTCACTTTGAGTCGCCTAGTTTTAGTTCATCTCCCTAATAGTGTTGGCAACAACTGCTATCAATCTGTGCTGTGCTGATCGTGTAAGACAACAAGATCGCCGGTGCAAGTGTCGAGTAAAGAGTGAAAACTGTTTCACTGTGTATTTTAGCTTTTTCCCATAATCCAACACAGACATAGACCAACACACACACACACACACACACACACACACACACGCACACTCACACACACACACACACACACACACACACACACACACACACACCTTTGTATAATGACACCCTACTGTGGTAATGGCTTACAGATGCAAAACTCTTTCCATCCATAAATGGCACACAAAAGACGCCTGCACCCTGCCATCTCCCTTTCAACTAGATTTAAGCTAATCCTAGCCTCAGAAGGCACATCCTCTTAACCTGAACCATATTCAGGTCTGGAGTGAAAGCACATTCAACCCAGTTCAATGGTGTAGATCTGAATATGGGTTTGCCACCTGTATTTCAAGGGTCAAGGTTACTTTATAAGTACCCTTTTTGTTTTCTGTTTTGTTACCGAGGGTAAGTTGTTCTGCAGACTGGAGCTTCAGCATTCCAGAGATAGAAACAAAACATCACAGCGACACAAATTCATAGGACATCAAAACTAAATGCACCAAAACAAGCAGGCGTAGCAACACATCATTACAATCATGGGCTTTTACTCTTCAGCACTCTCGACGAGAAAACCTTGCGAGACAAAATTCTAACGACAACCCCTACAGGTTGTTCAGCAGAAAGGCATGGTGAACAGAGTGCTCAGGTAAGCATTGGCAGGGATGTCTCCTCACAATGGAGCCTTACAACAGGAGCACAAACCTCACCACCTAGAAGGACTCTCTGCTCCCGACCGAGCAAGTGTTTCATTAACAGTGATTTACCCACTGGGAGAAAGACCGCACACCACCCTCCTTTCGCCCGCCCTTTTGCAAGCATGGGAACATAAAGTGAGAGAGACATTAATAACGGCATTATTCCCCTGCCAAAGCCTGAGGGTGGTGGATACGGATAGAGTGCTTTGAGAAGTGGGTGGGTGTGTTGCTGTGTGCGTGTCTGACTGAGCGAAGGGGAAATCCTACTTAAGGCCCCTAATGAGAGCATGAGAGCAGAAGGGGGGCTGTCCACTGACTGCTCAATTAGCGCTGGATCAATACCATCGCACACACCGTAAATCACCCACACCTCAGGAGTGGTACGGCCGGGGAAGTGGGGGGTTGTGGGGCTTGAAAGCCCCCAGAGGCACCAGCCATTCCTGTGGAGCCACCACCTACAGTTATCCCCCATTGGTGCCCGCTAGGGCCTGGGTGCCTGGAGAGGAGAGGGGGACCCTGGCTCTAAACAGTCTACACAGGTGGTCCACTTCGGTGGTCTACTGTCAGAGCCCTATTTGTTTACCCTTACCTGCACGGGGGTGCAGAGATGAACAATAACTTCTTGTGGTGCGAGTTCCAGGGAGTGCCAATGGTGAGAAGCCATGGAGAGAAAGATGAGTTTTATATTATAAACCAAAACACATTTTGAAAACTACGGAAACGGGTAAAATACCTTTGGAGTAGTCTGAGACATGGTACTCTGTGACAGCAGAGTGTGTCAGCCTAGCAAAAACATAATCATCTTCCCAATCAACCCACACAGGGACAGGAACCTTCAAACATCCACACTGCGGCCTTCCTAAGGCAGGAGGGGAAGTGACGCCTCCTAAGCCTTAATTAGCCCTCTCCGGCTTCTCCCAGACGCAGTCCAACCTCCCACTCCTCCTCCACCCTCCCATCACCATTAGACCCCTATCCCATTCTGTGCTGGGCCAAGCACCCTGTGGGGTAGCGCAGAGTGGCAAGGATCATGGTGACATGTTTATGGCAGGCCTGTGCAGCAGGGGACATTTCCAGGAGTGGTGGCAGCCAGGGGGGGCACAGGTAATGAGACAGGATCTCCACAGAGGAAATTAAACTCTGCCACGAACACATGCAATGGAGACAGAGTCGAAAATAACACAACCACACTTCCTCACATGTTCCATACATGCAACGCAAACACACAAGACAGTATGTCCACAACAGATTCAAACCAGGTACACTCGTTGAGTTCAACCTACATAGAAGGATCATTATCTGTCATAAAGGCTGTTCTGTTGAAGAGCCCCCCACCCTCTGAATCACACAGCACAGCAACAGGAGCACTGGTGTCTGGGATGGGGGGGGGGGTGTAATTAGGTCCACCAGGTGCATGGATCGGGGCGCCAGTTACTGCTTTCACAAATTCATTACTTCCGCTGTGATTGGGGGTTGTGGTGGTGGTGGTGGGGTGCATTTCAAAACTTCTTGCTAAATGAGCTGCTTGTGAGGAACTGCCATAAACAGACCCATTGTTGGAGCAAGGCAGGCCGGCGGGCCTGGACAACTGAGGCCATCTTCAGCTTTGTACAATTATCCACAGGTCTCACTCTCATGGGGCTGTAGTTGGCTGTAGTCTGCTGCACACGTGTAGCTCAGTCACAAAGTTAACACATCAGTGGCTTTATGCATGGCCAATTTTTACCACATAGAAACGTCTGATTTATTTAACCTTTGTTGTTCCCAGTCAACCTAGGGGTCATTACCACCTGTTAGGCTAAACTCCAAACAAATAGTCTTTACTCTCTGTCTCTTGCTGTAAAGCTTGGGCTTTTTAATAGCATAGTGATATTATGCGCAGCATAAAGTTGGGGGAAATACTTTTTCTATCAATTAGAAGAGCACCAGAAAGACACTGCCTTATGTTGGTGGAAAATGGTGCAGCACTAAACAGACAGCAGACCAGTGCCACCTACAGTCCACAGACCAAACAAGCAGGGGGAAATGGGGACAAGAACGAGGGCTTGTTTTCCAAATCCTAATTATAAGGAAAATGTGTTTTAAGCAGCAGGCTACCAGATGAGGAGGAAGCAAGGCCAAATCAAGCACCCTCTCTGTAATTATGTTTCACAGGCGCATGGCAGGGCCTGCCAGATTTCTCACTTCTCCAAACGGGTATAGGCCAGTGGACATAGGAGTTGTTTTTTTTTGACACACTAATGGCTTCACTATTCTCCACAAGTAATTTGGTGTGTTACTAAGTGGAGCATGGACACATGCACACTGCACACAGAGGGAAGAGGATATTAAAATAATGAAATCTACAAGTAAAAACAACCGAGACATCTTGGCCAAATGGCCCAACGGCACTAGAATGCTAGTGGTAGAACAACTGCTGAAAAATTTGAACCTGGGGCTGTCCCAATTCAACCATAAAACATAAGGCTATACTAACAATCTCGTAAACCTCCTTAAAAGTAACTTCGGGACTTCATCCAATGCAGACAGCAGTTAGAATGAAACCAATATTTAAGTAATGATAGCAAATGTTAGTGCCCTATAAAGAAGGAACGTCTATATAACGTCTGTGCTACCGAGTATTATGCTAGTCTAATCAACATACAGGTTTTGTGCTGTGGTACTATAGGTCTAGCCATGGTCTAGGGCAGTATCACCATGGTAACAACCAGCGTGATGATCCATCTGCATATTGTACACGCCATGATTTATCCCTGCACTGCAGTCAATGACGAGGCTTTATCCTTCCTAACAGGCATGAAGCACGCATTATGCAGGCCCAGAGACCTTTGGGTTTGGCAAGCTAAATACATTGCTCCATTTCTATTTTAAGACAGTTATGACCACAATAGAAGTAAATCGTTGTTGAATGGGGATAATAGTGCAACTCAATTGCAAACAGTTCTGAGTGCAGTATTTGGACAGAAACAAATACTTTTTGCCAATGTGGATTTACAATCCAGGAAATTGACTGTGAAACAAAGCTATGACTATGCGGTCAAAGCGCAGATTGACCACTTTAACTTGAGGGTATTTACATCCATCGGGGTGAACCTTGCAGAACTTGCAGCCTGTTTTATACATAGTCCCTCCTTTCAAAAGAGACCAAAACTAATGGGGAAAATTACATTCGTAAATGTGATTAATTAGTTTTGTTTAATTGTAAACAATCTGCCTATTTAGTCTCTCTTGGTTGCAATGGAGCGTGTATGACTAATTATTTCGAATAACTGCCTTCATGGTGGGTTTTAATTTTGCCACACTATATCAAGATACACTTTAGAGGGTGTTATTGGTATGCCTCTGTATAACTTTCTGATACCAACACAAATTAATATAGGCTAATTAATTTGAGTTTATGTTAATCTATTAAACAACTTTTGTGCATTAGGCTAATTGAGTGACTGTGTGCAGCAAAGAACTAAAAAAAGTGTCCAACAACTTGTCATTATCATACCATTAAGGCCTTGTGGGCAAAAACTGTTGCTTGGTAAAGGAATGCTTTATAGTGTGACTTTTATCCAGACTGATACATATTCAACATCTCAATGAGAAGCAAGGTCTCCCAGGGTGACTCATATATACCTACACTTCAGCCCTGTTCTATTATTGTCTGTAAACCAACTATAGGCTACTTTACTGAGTAGCCTAGGCCTATAATTGAAGTTCTCATTAATTCTAAGTTGAGGGCAAAGTTATGTTAAACTGTAGGTACGGCCCACAGACAGTATTGATTTGCTTTTGTATGACATGTAAGTATGTTGAACATAATCATTAGCCATTATGCAGTGCATTGAGTGTACAGTACTGCAATGTTGTTACCATAAAAAACAGTGTTACCAACTTCTTTGATTTAAAACACGTAATGACTTCAGGAAATGTGAACAGCAAATGGCCCGTTTTAGCGGGTCTTCACTCGCTCCAAAACTGCTGGGGCAAGTCTTGCGCGCGGGGGCAGATACGCGGGCACAACAATTGCTACTCGACAGTGCGAAATTACTGTTAGTTTAGTTACTGTGTTCGGCCATAACCATGACATACATTTTGGTATAACGTTATGAACTGAAATACTAAAAACACGAATTATGCTTGGTGCTGCAAGTAAATAAGACATGTCAGGCGATCAGCAGCTTGCCTTGTCACCACACCTAGCAACAGTGCTGTCAGGACGCAGGAAGTAGCAAGCTAGCTTACTGCTAGCCAAACCTCGGCCATTGCTGAAGCACAGCACAGATTACATTCGACGGTGCTTACCAATGTGGTTATCTTCGATGTGGACGATGAGTTCGGCCAAAGATTCAAAGTGAAGTCCGCAGCCCCCAAACCTGCAAATGTTGGAGAAGAAGGAGGCAGCGGCGATGCCAGTCATTGTCGCTGCTGCATTGATTATTTGGAGCAGCAGCTGCGGTTCAGTGAAGAGACGGAGTAGTAGAGAAGGCAAACAGCGGTGGTAACAGCTGGAGCGCAGACGCGGTACGAGTTGGGTAGGCTAGGCGGACGCGGAGCAGAAGGAGGAAAAGGCAGGTTAAACAATGACAATTGACATTGACCCCAAGATTCACTGACAAAAAGGTTTACCAATATTAGTTTGAGTTTACGTTTTAGTGCCACTACTAATACGTGTGGTCAATACTCTATTAATTTCGTTTATTTGGTATTCGATTGACGGGGGGAACATCAGTAATACGCAGAGGTTCTGAGGATATTCTAGGCCTATTATTAGTTATGTTATTCACTTTGCTGCGTTACGGTCAATTGCTTATAGAATAACAGTCTACCAAGTGCTGAAGTCTATAAACACGAAAAGGAAAAAGACAACACCAAATGATTTGGTCATCACTTTTTTGTTTTTGTAAATACATGAACATTAAGCTCTCCAAACCTAGTAGGCTACTGTAAAGTAGATACAAAACAATAAGTGATATGAAGTAAACAATGTCTCTCACCATTGTCAATGAAGGGAGCAGGAGTTAAATACATGATAAATATGTGTTTGAACACTTGTGTAAAATTTGTGTTGATTTTAAAGTCACCATCATGGGCCCCTGTATATTAAATGTTTATATTGAACTTTACATGTCTAAGAAATAACAGGTTAGGGAACCTGTTATTTATAACATATAAATAGATATGTATTAATAATTGTAACAAATTAAAAATGTCAGTTTAATAGTACAATATAGTGTTAATTTAAAAAAAGATAGAAAGTAATGTAAAGCATCACATTATTTCAAGAATGCATGACATTCAGTGCAGATTTTCATTGTATCCACAAGGAGGCAGTATGTGTACGAAAGATAAATCCTTGTGGTTTTCAATGTCCATGCCCATACGCCCGTACGTGTTTTGTTCGGTCTCATAAAACAAATGCTTAGACTAGACAAAAGCGCTATTAACAGGTATCCAAATTACAAGTATTTACTTATAATTACTCTAAGGTATTGTGATTGTGCCTGCCCCCTAGTTGGATTGAGGTTGCCCCGGGGTAGCCAGCGTTATACTTAATGCTAATCATAAAAAATAAACTGTGAATAAAATACATATGAATAGGTCTATTATTGTTATTCAGAATAAAATTGTTAATGTAGTGGCATTTAGCTGAGTAAATTAACACCTGGTTGTGAGTAGGTCAGTCCTTAAATTTTTTTAAAACGCTTCAAGGATAACCTGAATTCTGGATGACAATTAGACCATTATATATGCCACGTTCAATTTAATTAAGTACCAAAAATGTCTGTGTTTCCCTTACATATTATGTCCTTTTCACCAATTCAATAAACTTCTACTCACTCTTTACACGTTACCGTTATACTTTCCTTGCGTGACAATTGGCTGCTGTAATGGGCCCTCACTATGCCCAGCCAGTGTCAGATCTGCAGTATGGTGGTGCAAAATGCTGGAGCGCTTTTTGATAGGCAATGGCTTTTATTTGAAAAATGTACATTGCCTATTTTCAGTTACTTACTGACGGTAATTCTTTATGAGTAGAGTGGCAACTACTTGTCAATTGATTATGGCATATAAAACCTGATGACTTAACATGTAACATATACTGTATATTTATGTGACTTTCTGCACAAGTTTTTTCTTCAATAGGTTGATTTGCTACATAGCAACCAACAAGATAAACATCAAGGAATCAAATTGCATCATTGACTAAATCTTATTTCATTTTATTTATTTACAGTGGAAAGATATTTAACACATAGTTATACACAAAGATTCCACTTAGTATACTGTGATTTTATGTCTGGGACTAACAGTCTTTGACTACTTAGGGCGGGGTGATGAGGAACCGTGATTTTGAAGGTCAAAGAATCAGGATAGCAGCACTTATTTAAAGAAAATCATTGTAAATCTTTATTTCTCATTTTCCATTCTCAAAGCATCTTAGCATTGTGGGTATAGCGGGTATAGCGGGTATAGCATGCAACAGTCAATGTCTAATAGAGTATGAAACCATACTTGAAAAAAAGATATATCTCAAAATGGATATTGAAAGCAAAGGTCAAAAACAGCCTTGATATGGCTTGTCATTACTATTCTTGAAACCTTATTAGGTGCCCTATACAAAAAAATATGGAAAACAAAGTCAATGCATAATAAAATTTTTATTTACGAATATTATTATAAACAAGTACACTAAATAAGTTTGTGACAATCTGTTGGCAGAATGCTGTTCATGGTTCATGGTGATCCTAATCCAAAGCACAGAGGACAGCTAACTAACAGTTGATGGTCCTTTATAATATAGATCAAACCTCTTTTCGAGGGTCTCTGACCCCAAACTGCATTGCTCTTCCACCATTAATAGTCTGCTTCTCTGGGGACGTAATATTTGGATTGGTTAGGAAATATATTGGCAATAAAGGGACAAAAGGATGTCATAAACGTTGATTAAAGCGTTGGTTAAAAGACAGAGGCGGGGAGGCCTGAGTTATAGAGGCTTTTTCAGACTGCGTTATTGTTTCAGTGACAGAGCTCTTACTACGTCTGGACAAACGGTGCAGCAGGGCTGTAAACATTTCTCACTGTGGAAGGAGACAGTTATTAATCCCTAGAACAGTGGGAGGCTCCACCAACAGTCTGTGGCCGGAGGGATCACACCTTGTCACCCACTCCAGGTCACACAAAGCTCCAACCTACACAACCTATATCATTCTTGTTGTCTGAGTCTACTGTAAGGTTTAATAACCAGGACATTGTTAAGTCATCAGCGCTATCAGTGACAAACATTATTGGCTTTGCTCTTATTATTTTATGTTTATTGTAGGCTTTAACAAGTTAATACACTTATATTTAACTGGTATAGTTTAAGGCTTTATGCTGAGCAGCCAGTGAAGTCATTTTGATTTGTTTTTTGTTCTTTTTGGTTTGGGTCGCCAGTATATTGTGAAGGAAAATGGAAGTTGAAGTGGTTTTCCTATCATCAGCATTATTTTGTTAGGTAAGGCAATAGAAGATAATATATTGTCAGGGGGATGTGATCAGTCCTCCACCTCAATGTCAAAATAAGGGGACTTGAAGGTATGAAGATTGTACATCAGACAGGCATAGCCGCCATATTTCTAACTTCTTCCTTAAACTGTCAGCCATTTTAATGTGTGCATAAAAATCCTGATTTAAACACCTAAGTGCAGTGGAATGGGTCTTTTTGACTGCAGAGAGCTGTTGTTTGATGGACTGTGATGGTGTGCTGCAGCATCAAATAACCTCTAAGTGACAATTAGTTCTGGAAAAATGTTTCACTTCTTTGTTTCTGTAACTGCATCTCTTAAATTCAACACGTTCAGATGGCTATAATGCCAACAATTATTTATTTACTCGAGAGCTTCATTATTTATTAGTTACTAGGAAAGACAGAAGTGCTCTTTGGTTTTATAGCTTAATGACATGAACTATTTGCAATAAGAAACATCAAAACTCAAAGTCTGACTCTGGGCTATACAGCTTTAAAAAGATTGAATAGAAATCGGCTATTATTATTCAAATGAAATGAATGGATCTACGATAAGTTTTTCTTTATGAACATACCAAGTAGCCTAAGCCAAGTCGCCCGATGCTTTTGAATAGCCATTTTAGCTACATATTAACGTTGGAAGGGTGCAATCATGCAAGCGAATACACTTTAGATGGTACTGTGCTAAGTAGGCCTACTTGTCAATATTGGTGCTTAGGGGCCACACCCACCTCATGTCCAGTCTGTGCGTTCATGCAAACCCCGCCTTTTACTCACTCCGCCTCCAAGCGGACCGCAATGATTTAGAAGTTCAGGAATCCCACGTGACGTCACCCAAGGATGACGTTATGCTTCTCTAAATAGATCTTATTGTAATCTTTTCTCAGTCCAACGTGGTTCCTTCAGAGAGGTCACTGCATTTTTCTACACTTGTTTGGTAAGTTAAAGTTATTCAACTGTCTTTCAGAATAGTGTGCACACTAGGTACTTAATTGCTGGTTCGAAACATGGTACTTTTCTCTTAATGTTTGATGCGCATTATTTTTTCCCCTAATCCAGTCATGCATTCAGTTGCATTAAAATAAATGTTATCTTGAACTATGTCAGGCTTCTGTCATCTCAATTTAGTTATCCTAACTATCTGTTGACTGCTGAAGTTCAGCGGGTGCAATCAGACTGCAGCTTTCTGCACACTGCTGCACGTTCTGTCAGGTAGCCTATAGTCTACTATTTCTCGTATGTTGGAATTCTCCTTAGACAGAGGGTACAATTTGCCGGCTGTTGCAATATTTGCACATATAGCTGGAAAATATCAAGACAAAAGGCAGACTTGTTTATGTCCTCCCGTCCTGTCCCATCTGTGGATAGGCTCAGCCGATCTCTACTTTGGTGTCCTGCGGTTTGCTCCGGGATGCTATTTGAACGTTCACATCGACAAAGATAACCTAACAACAGATGTCATTCTATTTCAAATAAATGTAAATGCTTTACGCTTGAGATGCAGGTTCATTTCTTTTTTAAATATATGTAGAAACTAAACATTACGTCATTCTGCAGGCCATGGCAGGCAATTTGATTAACCGCCGAGATATTGAGGTTTTCGGGGATAATGCTGACGAGCGCACTTGTGTCCATGGGCCGAAACCCGAAACATATATTGATATATTTTTTTTGATTAGGATGATGATCAATAACTCCAGTAGACTTATTTTCTAACAGTTATTTTTTTATCCACATAACACATACTAATTGTGTTTGATCATTTATAATTGCCATAAGCTTATTGTGTTACCGTTATTACCTTCTGTGCAGCTACTTTATACAGTGTTTTGTGTTGAAAGTAAAGTTGATTATGCAGCCTTTAAGTGATTATCATGTTTTTCTTATTAATAATAATAATAATAATAATAATAATAATAATAATAATAATAATAATAATAATAATAATATTATTATTTATTATAATTGTATTATTATTATTATTATTATTATAATGATAAATTAACGAAAGCATGAACCAATATTGGACAAGAGCACTAGAGAACATCTAGGGCTGAGAATACAGTTGTATTAATCAAGGATATATACTTTATTCTTTTACTAGATTTGTATTTGCCTGATTCAGGTGTGGATACAATGCTGATGTAGTTCTCATGACTTTAGCTCCCACCAGTATAACAAACATTTTGAAATTATTGTTATTTTTGTGACTGTATAACAGTAGATATTTTAAAGCGAAATTCTTTCTTTCTTTATTCTTTTGGTTACATAATTAATTGTTCAGTTTTTGAAGTAAAATGGAATTTGTCTGCACATTACTTCTGAGAAAATGCAACACTTTGCCCTGTCAGTGTTCAAAGTTATAGACTAAGAAAAAGGTTGTCTAAGATATAATTTATGAATATTATAAGTAAATCAGATTTAGCATTCTGATTTTAAATTCAACACTGAAATTACAAGAGCGTAACATTTATTTTCCCAGACTATGACACAAATACAACTTGTTTGCTCTCACACACACTTGCATAGTTATCCCGGATTATTACTTGCTTAGAACTATTGAGGGTAAAGTTCTTTCATGACCTTTTTTTAAAGAGTAGGCTCTATTGTCTTTGCTGTGAGTTTACATATTATGGACAAGCTGTGATGTGGTTAGGATGTGTGGGCCTAGATGAGGAGTTCATTGAACAAGACATTGTTTAAGAGCGTTGTGTTCCCTGCCTTGGGGCTTGCCATGATTCCACCTTGAACTTGGGATGTTGAAGGTCTGGGCCGAGGAGCTGGGGATTTCAATTGCCAGCGCGAGTTTGTGCTTGCTGTAACCCTGAACGGACCCCACTCAACTCTAACCCCTTCTTCCTCACCATATTGTTTACATTCTAATATGTGGTCTACCTGGAGAAGTGGTCCCCATAGTTTCTCTTGAAATCGAATTCCCGTCCCTAATCCTTCCCCTTTCCTACATCGGGACCAAATTTCCTCCGCTAAACTAAAACATCTATATCAAATGGGAGCCCAGTGCCCTATTGAAGGAAAGGGCGTTGAACACTAAGGATTTACTGTGTGTGAGCTGTTGAACAGTACACCAAGGCTTACATGATGAAGTAAATGCTTTAATATGTTTTTTGTTAAATAGTTTTCATGAATCACTTTTTCTATATCTGTGTGTGGATACCTAGGTAATGTCTAATGTCTTGTTTTGTTATAAAATATTGGTTACAATTCCCTGAAATTATGACAGTTGAAATTCACATTAGGAAAGGAAGGAAAGATATTCGAATTTCACAAAAATGTACAAGCTACACTGTTTCTGAGAGTAATATTATTATAATATTAATACAATTAATTTGTCTATAGAGGAACAGATTGAGAAACAGATTATAAAAAAGATAATGTCATAATGTTATGAATTACGTATTATGTAGAGATAGTCTAGTTTTCAACTTTTTTCTTAAATGCAGTGTTGACCTCATTACACTAAATTATAGACGAAAAAACAAACGCTATTTCAGAACATTGTTATTCATGTCAGGTTTCTTCAGAAATTCATTCATTTTGAATTCACTTTTTGTCAACATATTGTGTTTTATAAGGACAGGGGTCTGGGCCAGGAGCTGCTGGTATGGGAATGACAGAACCAGTTCTCCTGACTCTCTGACAGAGAGACTCTGTCCAGACCTTTCTCCCATGGCCCTGCCCTGGAATATAGAGCTAGCTGTTAGGAAAACAGAACTGGGTAGCATAACCCAATATTTCAATGTTTTGACTATGTTAGGGTAAATACGTGTCCCTTGTGAAAAGACACACATGCAAATTATCTACGTTGGCAGGCCTTGTGCGTGGTGTTGGCTTCATTTTTTCATGCATTGAAATCAGTAGACTATGGATTCGCTGTCTGTTAGAATTAGGTAACAAGAGGCCCAGACCACTCCACCTTTGTCATCCATGTGTCATGTTGAATTCTATTATCACTGGAAATAGAAGCCTTACTCTCTTTCGACAGCGACATTGTGATGGCTAAAGAGTCTTCACCCCAGTTGTTGACCCCTAGGTGCCCGTGTGCTTGTCCATAGATCCTTTGATCCCATGCACTTTTTGTCCAACTTGTTGACAGTAGAAAAGCCGAGCTGCAAGATTGACTGAGTGGAAAATGCCATTTGCATTCAGTTGTCGTCTACAAATCGGTTGAACCTTTTTTTTGCGTGATGCTAGTGATACTCTGAGTTTTGCACTACACAGTTTTATCAACAATAATATGATAGTGTAAATAAAGTTCAGCCTATAGCAGTATACCACTACATTCACACCATACCCACATATTTTGTTGGTCCACTGCTAGGCCATGTGCTGGAAGCACCGCTATAGTAATATGTGAATCACAATAGGGGAAGCTTACACTGCTGTGAACTGCTCAGTGATGTGCATCCATAAAGAGATACTCTTGCAGTTTGACACTGTTTTTTCTTTTCTTTTCATATCAAAGACTAACCCAGGCTGTGTTATTTAGCTGGAACAAATAACCTAACCTGAAGTGATTCTTTGTTTTCTCTGCATTGCTTGACCACAGGGAGGGAAATCATGATATGGAAAATGACTATCACACTATTTTTAGGTGCAACTTTATACTTCACACTTTCTCAAAAGTGACAAAAGAAGGGAAGTGTATTAGATTGGAATTGTACTTGGGGGCTAAAATCCCTTACCTTTCCCCATCCTCCTCCCTAACTTTGATTGTAGTTTTATGAGGAGTTGGTTGGAGTGATGAACGCAGAGCAGGAAAGGCCGTTCATGTGCAACGCCCCTGGCTGTTCTCAGGTGAGTGAATTGAGACAGGACCACACCAAGTGTGTGTGTGTGTGTGTGTGTGTGTGTGTGTGAGCGTGCATGCGTGCGTGCGTACATGTATTTGTGTGTGTGTGTGTGTGTGTGTGTGTGTGTGTGTGTGTGCGTGTGTGCGTGTGTGTGTGCATTTGTGTCCAGTGCCGCCTGTCACATTGATTGGAGGACTTTATCAGGAGATCTTTGCCGTACTAATTTACTAATAATGAATTTAGAGACACAGAATAGTACAGACCAATATGAAACACAAACCATAAGTGGATTTATTTGAATCATTTCATAATTATTAGCTTTGAGGTCAGCTATATTGCTCTCTTCTGGGGAACTTATAAGATGAAAAATAAAAGTGACTTTCTATTTTATTATTTGTTGTTTGAATCCAATATAATGATTATGTTTACAATGTTAAAATTGACTTAGCTAAGGCGTCATTGTGCCTGATTGTACACTGAACTGTTGTGCTCTTTACACAACAGCGATTCCCCACTGAGGACCATTTAATGATTCACCGACACAAGCATGAGATGACCCTGAAGTTCCCCTCCATAAAGAATGACAACATGTTATCAGGTGAGAAATTACTTAATCTATAAAACTTGATCAAATCCTAACCCTCTTCCCTGGACCTCCCGTACTGTGTTTGAGAGGAGTGGTGGAAGAAGTAGCTCTCTAAGGAGCCTGTTACTCCTGGATGCGTCTGAGGGGATCTTGCATTGTGAGTCTCATGCACTGACTGTAGTCCTGTCTGTGGACAGGAAAGTTTATGGTGTGGTCTGTACTCGCTGTTTACAGTTATGGAAATGATGTGACTAATGGGATGATACACGTCTCAAGAAAATAAAAAAGAGTGACTTGTTTACTGCGCTGCGGAGTCTACCGTTCTCTGTAGTAGTGATGCTTGGGATAACCTGGCCTCAGCCACTGTCCAATCTGCAAAGCACATCATGGCAAAATAGACGCTGACAAATTACCTAAGAAATAAATCTGGCCTTTTTCAAGTTAAGAGTGATGTTTGTAAACGCTAACATTTCTCTTCCTCTCTGCTTTCTGTAACTCACCTCCCCCCTATCATCTAAGGGGTCATTAGTCTTGCTCTGACAGGGTACACACAGAGGGAGAGGGAGGGTGGGTGGGTGGGTGGATCAGCCTCATCCCGCCATGCTGAGAGACGGAACCGAGAGGGGCCCAGGTGACACACTGATGTACGGTTCAAAGAAATATCAGATCTATAGATTGTGTACAGCACCTGTACATGTCACCTCAAGGCTGAGCAATAATTCCCGTGTGTCCTGCTTAGACATGGCCCAGCGAAGCCGCTGGTGTTGCGGTCCTCTCAGCTGATGCTGCTGAGATTGTCCTCTCCATTATTTACACTCTGCAGACAGCCGGATCACGTTTCTAGGCCAAGTGTCCTAATCCCTGGTTATCTGAGTTACAGCTTTGAGCATTTCTCTTATTGAGAGACCTTGAACCCTGAGGCGGAAAGAATAAGCGTTCGTAATTCCAATATTCTCTGTAGAGACTGACAGAACTCCCATCCGGAGGGATCTGGCTTATATTTGTTCCTTTCCTTACAATTGTGTTGAGTTATCACTCACAACTGTAAGTGGACACCGGGCTCCAGTTTTGAAAAATTAATTAACAACTTAAGCTCTCGAGTTCCCGGCAGGGAAAGCAGTTTTTTTTTTTTTCAAAATTGTATTTTGAGTGCAAAGGTCTCAAGGAAAGTTTGAGTCAATCCGCAGTCTAGCCAGAATGAATAAACAGCCCCTGAAAGCTTTTAGCCCCTGAGATGGACTTGATCCTGAAATCACCTTTGACTGTCTGAAATGTGATCTCTGCACCCCCACCCCCAACCCCACCCACCCCCCACCCCCAACCCCACCCCACCCTCCCACCCCCTCCTGATGTCAAGCAGAATACCACAGTTTGACTGACTTGAGCAAATGAGCCCCCCCACTCAGTGAGTGGGATCTGGATAATATATCCTGGAATGACAGTTTTGGGACTATGTTTAAATTGATGAATGATCATTTCTGGCCTCTAATGTTTCCAATATGTTACTGTGTTTACTAATGGGTTGTGTTATCTTATCTCCTTATTCTATTCACCACACTATTTACCACACTTAGCCAAACCATGGTACCACGTATACATAGTGTATACACAATCCAACCCAGACTCACTGTCTACTGTCAGCAATGGTTTTTAAATTCCAACTGTTGTGCCCTTGTTGTATTGCAGACCAGACTCCTACTCCGACACGCTTCCTGAAGAACTGCGAGGAGGTGGGGCTGTTCAGTGAGCTCGACTGCTCCATCGAGCAGGAGTTTCGCAAGGCCCAGGAGGCGGAGGACAACAAACAGGTAGAGAAGGGCCTCGTCGAGCATTCAGACGGGGATCACCCCAGGTGAACCCACAGCTGGAGCTAGGGTGGACAGGTGTGCTGTGGGGGTGCCCTCTTGATCTCACACCCTCATCCATCATGCCCCTAACTATGGCCACACTCACACACAAACTATTCACTGACCAAAGAACACTGGGGTGGGTAGACAGAAAACCACGAACCACTCGTTTGCCAAAAGCAGGTAAACTGGATATTTACACACTCTTTAGCACAGCCAACTTTGACTTTAGTTGTCAGTGTGGTCGATAATCAAAACATGTATAGTCATTAGCGTATCCCACACACTGCGTTGACTTTGTTGACAGTGAGAGAAAAGGGCACGCAGGTGGATAGCCTTCAACCCCCAGAGGTGAGGAGGGAGCAACAGATCAGGTTCTCCAGCCGTACTTCAAACAGGGTGCCGGTCATTTCAGGCACGTCAGGGCATCACGTTTCCTTCCAGGCGCAAAGATTAGCCCGAGCTCAGCCGTACAGGCGACAGCAACACCAGGCCAACGGCAGACAGCCGCGCGGACTCACCGACCGTCAGCAGCCACCGTGACCTGAGCACAGTCTAGCCTAAGTCCGTGTGACAGTCGATCATTTAGGTATTCACCCCGAAGCTCTCTTATGCCTGTGACATGGCTAGTCACATCACCACAGGACAGACTGCTTATCCCATGTCTGGCCAGGGACCTGTCCGCTCTGGCTCGGCTTATGTCTGGGTGGTTTGGCACTTGAGGCTGTCTGTGCTCAGGTCCGCCGTGTCTCGCCTCTCCAGCCTGTGTGGTTTATGGCCGTGAGGCCATGCTAAGTCAGCAGGATGCGAGTTTAAGCAGAGCACAGGGGAAAGAGATAAGCAGCAGGGTTTAGGAGTTCAGAAAACAATGCTCACATCAGTGAGACATTCTGTGTGTATAGGTTATCCCATGCTATGGCTGAATTATCGATAGATTTGTGGTGATTCTAGTTGTGTATCATCGCATATGTCTTATATATCTACGCATTTTGAATCAGAATATGTTGTTGATTTAAGAATGTGCCTAAATGATTGTTTACAAAATATTATGTGGGCTTTACGGCTAGACACGATCACTTTATAAATATGCCTAACGTGGGAGGTTAGAGGACATTTGGTTTTATCTGTAGAAAGATTACAGGCAAACTTGTTACCTTGATCGGTAAATAATTGAAAGCCTGGCCTTCACTGGTCACATTATCCTCCTTCCACCATCACTAATAAAAAGACATGCATGAGAACAGGATTTGCATGGCTCTACTAGATATTCATTCTTTTACTATGTAACCGAACTGCATAAAGATTAGAGCTTTTCACATTCAAATTCAGCCCAAATGAACATGCAAATAGAGGAAGGAGCCCAGCACCCAGTGAGAGGATGTGGCAGCATGTCCAACTGTGTGTGTGCGGTATATAGACCTCTCAACAAATGATGTCCTCAGTCCTAAGCAGCTACCCTGCATGACTTCCTACCACACAACACCATTTATCCGAGACACTAGTAAATAGACCATACACAGATAATGAAACAAGCTCAAATTCAAGTTGTCTATTAACCACTGTGATGACACTTTCCGCTGTTCCTCTTTTCCCCTCCATGCTCCAGAGCCTCTCTCTGCACGGGCAGGCAGGCCAGCACCAGCAGCCCCACTCGCGCATGGCCAACCACGACAGCAGCATAGTGATCCAGCAGGCCCTGCCCTCTCCGCAGTCCAGCTCCGTCATAACCCAGGCCCCCTCCACCAACAGGCAGATAGGGTGAGTGCGCCACCACAGTCTGAACCGAACCACACACCACACGTACCGCCACTGCAGGCCGTCATTAACAAGTCTAATGTTGACGCTATGCACCTGCTTGCCTATGAGGTGGTTCTTAGTGTATTTAATTTTTTTTTACAAAGAACCGCTTTAGGTTTTCTTGCCTTAGCAAGGGATAGGAGTGTTCCTCTCACCACGACTGCCCAGTGCTGCCGTTGCCATTAGGCTGGGCCCACTCTCAACGCGTCCGCACGGATTGTAATCCCCATCCATAGTATTCTCCAAGACAATGTCAGGGTTCTGGTACATTCTGAGGAGTCAGTGGGACCTGGTTGTTTGTGCTTGTGTGCTCAGTACTGTCCCATAGCAGAGCATGTCAACAGGGTCCCAGGTGACTGAATTAGCTCATCGCTGAAGCCGCAGCCCGTCAGCCGTGGCTTCTTCTACAGCGGTTTAACATTTCATTTTCTAAAATAGTCCTTTTCACTGTATGGGGAGATGGATCACTACCTTGCGGCTGTTTGTATAAGCTGCAGTGTGTGGAGAGACCCCCAGATGAAACATGTGATGACTGTCCAGTGTCAGCGACGCCCATTCAGACCCAAAGTGAATCTTAACGAGTTTCAAGGATGTGTTCAGGTCATGTTGTGGTGCACACGTGCCGTTGCTGGTGTGCATGTCAGACGCTATGCACTGAGGCTTTTAATCCATAGTAGCTAGCCTGGGTGTGTTCAACCGTGGTTTTACAACCCCTCGGGCCCCCAGTGGGGATGCCATGTCTTCAGGGCTGACGCGTCCCCTTTCCTGGCCCCTGTCTCATGTTGTTCAACTCTTAGACTCTTACTGTGGCGGATAGAAGTCATGATGACCGGAACAACATTCACATACACACAACATGAATGCACAGCATGTTCACAGGTGTTGCAAACACGCAGACACAATGTAGCACATCTGATTAAACGAACACTCACACAGGTTGTTTTTTTGTTATGATTTAAAATAATGTGTGGTCGGTCACTCAATCAACCACACACACGTTTCGGTTTTATTTATTTAAAACCATACATTTGCTCACGCCACGCAGAACTGATTGACTGCACAAAAGTCCTTGCATGCATTTTCTTGACTTAGTTTGTAGAAAATATCAGCTATTTATAACGGCAATTTGTCCTGCCGTGTAGTATTGTATGCTCCCTCCTCCTCCTGATCGTGAACTTAGTCTAAGGTGCAGGTTAAGTTAGTTTGTTTATTGAGACAGCGAAGCATTCAGACAGCCCTGTGTAGACTTACGGATTGAGAAGCTTGTGAATATTGGATGGGAGGCCAATTGCTAAGCCTGACTGACAAGCCGACAGGCTCTTTGTCCAGGACCGGGGTGGAATTTCATCCCCCTGAAGGAGCAGCAATCACTGCCAGTAAGATTGACTTCACTGGCCTGCCGGCATGCTTCACCTTAGTTTACCTGTCATCAAAGACACATGGTCAAAGCACTGGCTCGTCCCTTCACTGAGGCACTGCCTAATACCGCTTGGCACTTGTTCAACCTGCTGCAAATAAACTTTGCCAGGATACCGTGGTTGAGGTGCATGCAATTTGTCACAAGCTTAAACCTCTTATTTGCATATTAAAGTTTGAGGCTGTTATCAGCACTGAGGCTTTATATGATCCTAAATGGTTTCTTAATTGGTAGGGAACAGGGGCAGGGCTGACTTTAAATGAAGTTCAGAGAGAGTGAGAGAGAGACGGTTGCTCTGAGTGGACAGGAGTCCCTTGTTTTCAACGGGAGCGATGGAATGTTATCACATGAGTAGGAAAGCTATCTGGATGAGCAGATTTTTACACGGGAGGAGACGGAGCTGGAAATGTTCACGTCAGCGGGAAAAGGGGTCGAGGAAACCCCTCTGCTGAGAAACAGCACTTCCACAGGAAGCCATTAGGGCCAACTAGCGGCTGTGAGTGCTGAAGCTCTTCACAGGAACTTCCTGCTCTCAAAGCCACCCCATCACCACACAGGCAGGCTGGGCCCTACCCATAGTGACAAACAGCTACTTTACTGTGTAGGGACTAGACGTCCACTCAGAGGATCGGATCCTTTGATGCTGTTGATAACTCCCTCTCCTTGTGGTTCCGTTCAACCACTGATTGGATGTTAACTCTTTAATATGTAGTGCTATGGTACGATTTGCCACAGTAGTATAACTATGGTAATACCACAGTAAAATCTGTTGTCTGTAAGCCGAATGTGTTTTTCTTAACTTACCACAACCACATAACAATAGATCTCAATGAAAGGGGAAAAACACACAAATCCACTGCCAAATTAGTTTAATCCAAGTCCCATCTGTTTTTGTGGATCTTCGGCTCTGTTAAACGCAGGGCATTGAGCGTCCAATGAATTAGGATAACAAGTAATTTTCATTGCTTCTCAATGTTTGCCGAAGAGCTTTGAGGCTTGGAATCAATTAAGATTGGCTTTCCTCAAGTCCATTTACTTTAGGGTTGAGATGGGGCCCGCAGCTGTGAAACCTGAGGAGTCATTCTCTCTCTCTCTCTCTCTCTCTCTCTCTCTCTCTCTCTCTCTCTCTCTCTCTCGCTCGCTCTCTCTCTCTCTCTCTCCTCCCTCTCTCTCTCCACCCTGACAGTCCCTGAACAAAGCCCCCATGGAACAACACTGACGCAAACCAGTGTTAAAACCAGGCCTGTGAGAAAAAAGAGCAGATCTTAATGTCATGGCTATCGCTATCATACGTAGGGTAAGGGGTGTCCAAAGGATCAAAATGCTCTCTGCCTTTAGAATTATGAACATCTGGTCCTGAGTTTTGTCAGGGTTAAATGTGTTAGACATAGCTAGTCAACCGAGTGAGATACAGCACTGTGTGGAGACCTCAACCTTTTGACTTTCAAGGATGGAGTGGGGGTTGATTAGTAGAGGTATAAAAGCAACAATATTCACATAGTTTTGATAAGTGCAGCAATAAAAGCCAATTGGTGTCCATGGAGATGACTCGGTGAGCGTGTGGGAGCTCATTACCGATGTGTTGTAACACTTAAAATTACATCAATACATTGTAAGCTTATCTTTTATTTCACCAGGACGCATTTCATCTTTTAAATCTTTCATTTCTTTTTAATGAAAATGGAATATGAAACAATTTTAAAAAATGGTGGGAACTGCATCATATTGGCATAGCTTTATCTGTACAAAACAGTCATCAAAATCTATTTGTGGTAAATTACTTTAACGGGTGTGCTATAAACATATTCCCTCCCCCTGAGTAACTGATAGAGCCAGTATTGCTCAACAATAATCCCCTTATAAAAATACTTTATTAAGAGTCAGTCAGTGTAATCAAGGACACAAGGAGTCAAGCTATTGTAAAAGACATTTTGCCTTGAGAATGTCTCAAGAAGCAGCGCTTAAGGAAGTACATTCTTATTTTGGTTTCCATGTAGTTTCAAAAGCATGCTGTTTTTTTCACACCTTTGAAAAGCATCACCATCTTGTGGTCTGGCACTTGGGTTATAAGTGAAGTATGCCCTGAAATAGAACTAGCCATCATTTGCTATTATTTGGTGTATGAACAGTAAGAATTTAAAGACTAGTTTATGATTTTGATTACAGACATCATTGTTTTATCATCCACTTACATAAGCAAATCAGTAAGTGTCAAATGAAATACATTTTAGAGTAATAATTGTTTTCAGCTATTAAACCTGATGACGTGTAAGAATAGGATGACACAAAAAGGTACCAAAATAAGGAACATTGATACAGTAGACTACTTATTACTGTGATGGCACCCTCAGATGGCATCCGCAGTGGCATGGTTCGCAGCCATGCGCACAATATTAGGGTGATCCCATGCAAAATAATAGGAAGAGAACGATAGAGAGCGATAATGAGAGAGATAGACAGAGCGAGAGAAAGAGAGAGAGAAAGAGAGAGAGAGAGAGAGAGAGCGAGAGAGTAGAAGAAGACGCAGAGAAAAATACCTGAGAACAGAGGAAAAGACGTATAGGTAGAAAGAGAACGAGGGAGAGAAAGAAGAGACGGTAAAGAAGAGAGCGAGAGGGACAGAGGGAGGGAGAGAAGGCAGGATGTACATCTGACCTGAATTAAGATGAGCTCATTGTGTACTGCAGTTGGTTTAATAGTGCGTTTGGAGAGGAACGCCCAGGCTCTGTTCCCTCTCATTCCAGCAGGCCTGTGTCATCTCTGCCCCAGGGCCATCACACATGCAGGCTCCTGCACACTACAGCACTCTCACACACACACACACACACACACACACACACACACACAGGGACATGCCTCGCAGTCCCCGGGGAGCACAGAGAGTACAGGATGGAGGAGCAGAGGGATCACTGGTTGGAGGAGAGGACAAGATGGACAGAGAGGATGGATGGATGGATGGATGAAAGAAACAGAGGTATCAGCGTGTGGAGATGGGGAGAAGCTTTGGGCGGAGGAGGAAGAGAGGAACCTAGATGGGATGATGAGATTTGGATTGTGAAGAGTAAGAGAATGATCATTGGAGTGAGGATGCAGACAGAGAGAGGTCTCTGGGAAAACGAGGAGGACAGCTGAAGGTTGATTGTGGATGAAGAGGAGATGGATTTAATGGAAAGTTAACGGAGAATCAGATACAGGGGGAAAAAGCAAAAGGAAAATGATATGAATATAATAATATGTTCCAAAATGAAGACAGATTAAAAGTCAATTGAAATATTGTAGAATTGGCAAGGTCCATGATGGACCATGTTCTGTGTCAATATTGGCATCACAAAGCAAGTCCTGTCTGCATCTGCCAATACTACAGTTTTTTTTTTTTCTAATGATCAAGTGATTTTTGAAGTTCTAATTTACTGAAAGAGATGGAGAGATAAGGGCATGCAGAGAAGGTGTCATACTGTATGTAGTACGTTATGCTTGCGGTACAACCATTCCCTATAATTGCAAAACCTGGCATGGACTAAGTCATCTGCAGATTCCCCAGTATGTACAACACATCCCAGGTCCATCCCAGATCCGTCCCAGATCCATAACAGATCCATCCCCGCATCCCCAGCACCCTCCCAGTATCCACCCCAAACTATCTCCCTCCTCTCCCACTAATAAAAGTCAGCCTGTGTCGTAACCCATTAGGGCTGATTTATTTGATCAGATTTGTATTATTTCCTCAGCCCAAACCCCATGGCACTCTCCTCCCACCAGTGATTAAAGGCAGTAAATCAGGGGCAGGCCCTGCCTAGTGTTTACTCAGAGAGCCAGGCAGCTGCAAGTTGTTTGAGGCCCTTGTTTCTCCCTGTGTTTACCGCCGTTCCCATGGCGACTGCACCACCGTCTCCCGCGCGTCTGGATCTTGGCCCCGGGCTGTTTTGGTTACATTTGAAAGTTTTTAGCTGCTGTGTCTAACCGGAGTTAGCGGTGACTTCAGCCAGCGAGGAGTGAGCGCAGCACTGCTGGATGAGGGTAGGTGAAAGAAAGAGAGAGGAGGAGAAGAGGGAGGGACATAGTTATGGGGGCAGGCAAGCTGGGGGTGGTGGGAGGGAGAGAAGCCAAGAGCATTACATCATTGCTGGAGCAAAGTCAGAATGGAAGGATATGAGTCAGTGGGCTGACTGCCCCTCTCTCTCTCTCTCTCTCTCTCTCTCTCTAGTGCTCTCTCTGCCTCTTGCTCTCTCTGTAGCTGTTTCTCCCTTTCTCTTTTTCTATTGCTCTTTCTCCCTCTCTATTGCTCTTTCTCTCTCTCTATTGCTCTTTCTCCCTTTCTCTTTCTCTATTGATGTTTCCCCCTCTCTCTCTCTAGTGTTGTTTCTCTCTCTCTCTAGTGCTGTTTCTCTCTATCTCTCTCTCTCTCTCTCTCTCTCTCTCTCTCTTTCTCTCTTTCTGTTTTGCTCTCTCTCTAGTGCTGTTTCTCCCGCCCTCTCTCTCTCTGTTGCTGTTGATCCATCGCTCCCTTGCTCCATGTCTTTCGCCCCTTTCCCTCGCTCTCTTCTTGGATGGCAGCCAGGCCCCTTGAGCTTAAGTCCCCAGTACTTGGGTTGGAGTTGGGACTCGAGGACGGGGACAGGAACGCTTTATGGTGTGTGCCGACTGTTAGACATGTAGCCTGGAGTTAGTAAAACCAGGACTGAACTGGGCTGTGGGCACTGGGATGGCTCCAGAGGAGACATATGTTCTACTGGTACAAAGACCGCTTGCCACCTCCACATAGGAGATAACCCAGTCAGTGTAAAGGGAGAAAGTGGGGAGAACTACAATGGAGTATGATTTGAGAGATAGCTTGTGAAGAGACATAGAGGGCAGGGCGCGCAGTGATGTCATGGTAGAGCGGGGTTGAAGAGGAGGAGGGGGATAAGGGGGAGAGCGTGGCTGCGAGCGAGGCACTCAGTAATGTGAGAGTGCAGGGTCAGGACTGTGGAGCGTCTACCTGCTCTCCCCTGGGGGCGTGCAGCCCAACCTATTATCAATCCCCCCAGTCTGTCATTATTCACATACACAGACAGACACACACAAACACACACACCCACACCCCGACTAAAACTGAAACTGAAATGGACAAAACACACAAAAACAGGCTCACAAGTATGAACTGGGGCAAACTGGGTACCTACGCACAAACACGTGTGTTCACAGTCATACTGACTGTGAAATGCAAAATGTGAAATCTGAATGTGAAAATGTGAAATCTGAAATGCGCACAACCCACATTCACAATCACACCCTCAACTATCCGTTTCATGCACATGTTCAAACACAGTAGCAGTCCCTCATGGATCCCTGCAGGCACAATGTACCCAGTCACACACGTTGCTTCAGAGTCACACTTAAGAGTCACTTTCCGACTTTGCAGATGAAATGTCACCATGTATGAGCACAGCAGACCAACAGCCGGACTTTAACTCCAGGAGAAGTGCTGTCAGTTGAACGTTGGTGTTTTTTGTTTTTATTTTGATCCCACTGGACCTTCTGGCAGTGTTTTGGTGTGGTGAACAGAGACAGGCTGCTTGTGTGTGCCTCCTCAGAGCCGTCTGTGCTGCAGCAGGTGAGGGCCGCTCACAGCAGCAGCCCGCCACAGGGCTACCCGCCAGGCTTAAAGAAGGCCCTTTCTTCTCTGGAGGGTGAGAGTCAGGGGCCAGCGACCTGCCTTTCCTCTCTGTCCCCTGCACTTTAGAGTGCGCTCACTTCCTCCATTCCGGTGGCCACTGAGAGTGGCACTATGCTGAAGCAACAGGTCTTGGTCTGTAGAACACAAGAGGAAAAATAAGGAAAATGTGGAAAAAAATTCTCTTTTTTGAACTATATAGACTAGAGTAGACCCCATGGTAATCCCAATATACAAACATACAGTATCTACAGTAAGTATTTTACGCTTTACTGGAGCACATTGTTGGCAAGACTTCAGTTTAATATCAGATTGGTGCCTTGATGATGTTTCGTCACACACGTCTACGAGCTTGTCAAGCGCTGGGATTGGCGCGGCCATATTGAATATGTGCATGATGTTAACCCATGGCTCTTTTCCATATGGAACTGTTTGCATTTGCGGCGTTGCTCCGGTGTCACACGTTGCTGAATGAGCGTGATTGTGATGAATTGGAATTTTGGACAGAAATGACATAGGGGCAGAATGGTAATGGGCCCGCTGTGTGTTTCTCTGGCTCTGTGTGTGCAGTCATCTAAATGTCTGGCGCGTAAATGCATACATTTAGCTCTGGGAAAATACAGGTATTTGTTCAGGTGGGGGGTTCATTTGCCCAGCTTTACCCCCATCTGTCTGTCATTCCCCTGGAAGTACCACCTAAATCACAGCTGTGATGTGGTCAACTGATCACGTTGACCTATTTAACATAGCTAGCCTAAACGCCGCTACATGGCAGTAATTGGTCAACGTCCATGGAAATGGATCTCTACTATGGAGTGAGGAGCAAAATTGATCCTGATGATAATGGTAATGACCATATCGTTCTTTAACTTGCTGGGCGAGTAAGTTACTGTAGCATTGTGAGGGTAGTGGGTGAACGCAGGCAGCTGTTAGCCGGTTTTTACAAACTGGGATTTGGTGGCAGTTGTATAAATGATGTCACTCAGCCCCAGATGGAGTGGTCTGTATGTTTGGATGATTGCAGCCCTCAGCCAGGGATCCTGTAGCAGAACCAGGCCTGGTGACCAGGGGGTTTGAGTATTGCCTGGGCCTAATCCCAGCCAGTGATTTATTGTCTCTGTGGCTTGGAGTGTGGACTGGCCTGTTTGTCCACACACTCAAGTGGTTTCTGAGGGAGATTTTCCCGGCGGGGTTTCTTGCGCTACCACAACTGCCTCTAAATGGGTTTCACCTCATTGTTGTGGCTTAAGGACAAAAAGTCTGTGGTTTGGCGAATATTAATACTTCTGCCAAGTTTATTATTAGTTTATATTTTCGTGCTTGCTTTCTTGCTTCTTTTCATGTTTATTTTACAATATTCCTTGACCCTATTTGTCTTGAAAAGTTAGATTTGACAGAAGAGGAGGAGAGTTGAGGACAGAGTAACGTTTGAATATGTCAGTTATGGGAAAGTGCCATATCTGTGTAAACAGATGGGGTGTGAAGTATGTGTATGGATCGTAAGAAGACGTGTAAGTGTCAGAGGGAAAGGGAGCACATTCTATGTTTCTCTATCTATAGCTTGTGTGTGTGTGTGTGTGTGTGTGTGTGTGTGTGTGTTTGAATGTGTCCGTGTCCCTGCAGGCCTGTTCCTGGTTCTCTGTCTTCATTGCTGCACCTTCGGAACAGACAGAGACAGCCACTGCCAGCCTCCATGCCTGGCACCCTGCCAGACCCCACCATGCCCGGCTCCTCTGTGCTGATGCCTGTGAGTACATAAAGAAGCGTGCTCACACACGTACGTGTGCAACCCCTCACATGCACACACACGCCGCGCACTAATACAGATCGCAACAGCGCCGACGTTCCCTCTTTTTCCTACTACGTTGTGATAAGGAATTTGGATCCCTCTCACTGCCCACCGTTGAACGACTTATCACGACCTATAAACAAGGACTGTGGTAGTGAATCGTTTTCAGTGAGAGCTTGAGAACTTTATTGAAATGAAGCCAGTACCATTCGGAGATCCTGGAGGAGGGGAATGATAACAAGCCTGTGAAAGACCCCCATATCAGAATTCTAATGATACAACATGTGTTCTCATTGTAACACAAGACAGCCCCTGTTTATGGTATGAAAAAAACCTCACATGTTTATTAAATTAAAAGCTAAGCGATTTGGGGGAAGATTGACGGCTCAGGAAAGGGGTGCAGGTTTTGGTGATATTTTTACACAAAACACACTTAGTGCAATTAAGGCAGTGCGGAGGGTTCTGGGGCTGGGTCTCTGTGGACGTTGGGGCCCAGTGAGGATCAGCTAGGGGCGGGGCAGGGCTGCTCCCCGCGGAGGCCACCAGGCCGGGGCTGAAAGTTCAGCAGCACACACAAAGACTTAAATACACACCTCACACACTTTTTACACCTAACTCATGCCCAAAGCATTTCTCACACAAACCATGTAACTCACTCACTGTCTTAACTAACTCATTCACTCACTCCATGGTGCAAGCACTCACTCACTCACTTATGAACAAACACACACACACACACACACACACACACATCCATCCATTTTGTCTCATTTTGTTCAATTACATGATTTTCATGTTGGGGGGGTTTGAGGACAGTTTCAGGTGTATGGGAAAATTGTGCACAACCCAACACACACACACATTTTATTTTACTAAATAGATAAGGACGTTTAAAAATACATATATAGAAGTTTTTTTTCAATTGCATGGCTCACTAATGTGTGGACGTGCCACTTTACAGTGGAACAGTATGAACAGTATGAAATACAATGCCCATGTAACTTGTGGGAAACGTGCCAAAATGAAAAGAGAGACCGTCATTATATTGTTTTCACATCGCTTAATCTCCACAGTGAAAGGCATTGAGTGTTGATTTACAAAAAGAAATTCTGAATCTAGTCCAATCCCTGTCCAGCCAGGCAGTAGTAATCACTTTGGCTGCTATTGATGGAGGGCTTAGGTCATGGTTTGAGTGAACTTGAGCTAACTTTAACAGTCCCTTGATTCCTCTAGGCCATTAAGAGCCTCTCTCAGTACATTTGCTACCCAACTTTTCTTGGACGTTGTATTTACAATATTGCGTGACAACATTTCCAGACGACCTGGACCTTCATGAAATCCTAATAAATTAAAGTTATAAAGGCCTGCATGGATGTCTCTTTCTCCCCTTTGAGGTTGTAAGTGGTGAACTTGGCACTGAAATATAGCGGTCATGAAACATGATCAGCCAGTAGACCTGGCATGTTAGAAACATCAACCACGCATTGTATCTCATGTTGTTGTGACTGTAATGACTGCATTTTAAAGTGGCACGGCTTCTGCTCCATACTAATCATATTTACTATTTGACAGAACTGGATCATGTTTTTCCATATTTCTTAACCATGATACCTCTTTCTAACTGTATTCACTGTATTCTAACTGTATACACACACACACACACACACACACACACACACACACGCACACACACACACACACACTCTCATTGCGCCGCTCAGTCCTAATGCTCATCCCGCTTTAATAGGTGACCTCAAATGCCTTTTGGTAGAGACAGCTTATTTCCTGCAAAATCAGGTTTTTGGTTTCAAAGCTAGAACATGCTAGCCACACTGAGAGGGGCGGCCACCACACCAAGCTCAAAGCCTGGACTGAAACTCATACCTTCCTTCACATCACATCTTTCAAATGGCCCCCAGCAGGCAAGGGCACTGCCTGTGATACTATCAAAAACACAACACCCTGTGTTGCAGGAACTTCCTGTGTTAAGTCCCTGTATGCTGGCTTCCTGTTTCTGGTCAGCTCTGTTAGTCATAGCCAGGAGATGTACACAGGCTAGCCTCCTGTGTGAGAATCGGTCTGTGGTTCTCTGTCAGTCCGCAGCTCAGATCCGTTCCCATTGTCTCCTCTGCTGCAGGAGAACCAATCAAACTCTGGCGGAAAAAATTGTATACGAGGATACACAAGACAGAACTACTTAAACAAATGAAATGTACATCCACTTCCCACAATACAATATTGTATTCTATAACTGGTCATTGATTGCCAATAAGAGCCAGGAGGATGCTGACTGTGATGTGTGTGGGCCTGTTGCTGCTGTGCTTCTCAGATGGAGAGACAGATGTCCATGGGGTCGTCCACTATGATGGGGATGCAGGGCCCTCCTCACAGCAGCTCCTGCTCCTCCGCTCACATTCCCTCCATGCACTCCGAAGCCAAGCTGGTGAGTTCCCCGTCTGTCTCTATATGTCACACACACACACATGCTCGCATACTCTGTAGACACACACAAATGCACACACAAACATGCAACCACGCCCCCACCTCTCCACCCACACACCAAGCACATGAACACACTTGAAACGTCGAAACGCTCCCTTTTCCACTCGGCTGTGCCAGCGAAGCTGTGCTCCTACCGCTGGGTGGATTTCATCATTTTGCTATGTGGAGTCAACGCTGTGTCTGAACGTGCCAGAGCGGAGCTGGAGCCTCTGGCTGAATAAAAGGCCCTTTATGTGGCTGGGCTGCCCAGAGGCGGCCTGATGTATATGTTAATGTACAGAACATGTTCCATAGGTCCTGCAACTTGTTCGCACTAGTTGAA
>JAVQIZ010236516.1:0-13045 GCA_036023535.2 Galaxias brevipinnis | reverse complement strand
AGAGAGAGAGAGAGAGAGAGAGAGAGAGAGAGAGAGAGAGAGAGAGAGAGGATATACAGAAGTGAAAGAAGTGAGCAGGAGAGAACACAATCAAAATAAACACAAAATAGATAATTGGGTGGACAGTACTTTCCAGCAGTGAGGCATGAAATTCAAGGAAAATGAAAAACAAAAACAATAACAATAGGAGAATAAAAGAAAAAAACCGATCAACTGAAAAGCAGGCCTTTGTCAGCACCAATAGAAGCCATTGAAACGATGAGGACAATGAGAGAGAGAGAGGGAGAGATGAAAACTGACAAGCATGTTCAAATAAACAGAAAGAAAGAAAGGGAAAAAGAGAAGGAACTAAAGAAAGAAAGAGAGAGACAAGTAGTCCAGATGAGTTTCCTTCTATTGTGTGTGCCTCTAAGACTATGTGGCAGTTGAGTCTATAAATAGGGCCAAATGTCCACACAGGAAACCCTGTCACCAAACTGAGTGGCTGTGATACCGAGTTGATCATTTGTAAGGCACTCCAACTCTTAAAAGGCTATCGCTCAGTCTCCGGCCTTGTTTTAGTGGAACTTTGCTGCACTGTGTGTGTGTGTGTGTGTGTGTGTGTGTGTGAGCAATTTGTTGGGGATAGATGTAGGAGCAGTAGCGGGTAGGTAACGTTATCGCACTGTTCTGTCTCGGATCACTAGGCACCGCTGGAGAGAGAAAGTGTGTGTTTGTGTGTGTGTGTGTGTGTGTGTGTGTGTGCGTGTGTGTGCACACGCCACTGAAGTAAGAGTAATTCACCATGGAAATCAGTAGCAGTTCTTGTAGGCCAGTCTGCACAGCAGCACATAGAGAGTGAGTAGGACACCAGATCAGTATATCCCTGACTGGCTGAGTGGGGGACAGTGAGCCAACATCGGAGCTGTTTAGGTCATAGTATCTATTTGTAGGCCCGTCACCATTATTACAGCATCGCCTGGCTGCAATATTATTTCAGCTGACCGCAATCATTTTGCACAAAGTTGTTATGGTCCCTATCAAGGGAATCCTTGGGCGCGTTTCCGTCCGCTGGGTACAGGTAGCCTAAATGAACTGTCTACCTGAGCCTAAGGTTCAAAGGTCTGGATCACAGAGGTGTCTAGGCCTTACGGCTGCTGAGCAGGTGTTGTACAAAGAAAGGTGGTGACAGAAAGGGGCCCATAACAGCTCTCTGTATCAAAGCCCAGAGTCACAACCTAAGGTGCAGTGCAGTGGGTTTGATGGCTCAGGGGACAGTTAAGTTGGTATGTTTCAACCTGGGAACTGCAGTGTAATGTAATGATACCAAACAACCAATCTGTTATGTGGGCCATAAGCATTTCTTTGACAAACCTGTTTCCATTGCCAACTAGTCTATGTCTGGACTAAATTGGAGAAAAACACCCCAAGTTTGTGTGAAACCTGTTTTGCAATGTTGTGCAGTTTTGTAGATTTTATTTGCTTCAAATCAATTGTGACTTTGTGATTCCATTGAATATTACTTTATGAGTAAATCAAGCCATCTGTACATTTAGCTTTCTCGAACCAATTGTTTGAAGCTATTACAGGCATGTGTGCAACTGAGCAGAACGTTATCAAATACAATACAAACAGTACAATTGTTATTTGCAATTATTTGTCAACTAAAATGTGATGATTACTGTCAGATAGCTATCTATCTATTGGTCCAGCAGTACATTTGGATGTGGCACTGAGGGAGCAGTACTGTACATGTAAATCTCTCTCTAACGGTCTGACTGTTTCCCCCTCTCTCTGGGAGCACCTAGTCAACCAGCTGAGTTGAGAGTCAGCTAACAACAGAGAACAAAGACTGGGAGTCTGCTGAGTATGGAGTCCCCCCCTCTCGCTCCCTCCCCGTAGTGTGTGTGTCTGTGTGTGTGTGTGTGTGTGTGTGTGTGTGTGCATGCGCCAGTCTGCATAGTCAGGGATTTTTTCCCCTCACACTACATGTAGGAACCAACTGCACGCCAATGACCAGCAACCTTCAATGCACGCTTGAAAGTGTGATGGGGTCTATTGCAGAATCAGCTTTTATGTAGAAACGTATCATTAGTATGTGTATCAGGTTCATAAAGGAGAGGCTTGAATAGAGACAGATTGAGAATAACATTATGAAATGGGGGTTGTCGTTCATTTGTTAAGAGAGAGAGAGAGAAATGCAGTGATGAAAGGGAAAGAGAGAGGCAGAGTTTGTGAAGGGGCAGCAAGAGACAGAGTGCTAACTCTATCCGTTAGTGGCTGTCACATGGCCAGACAACAGCTTATCACAGAGCTGAAGACAACGGTCTGTCTGTCCCTGCTGCCCCTTCCCCTTTCTGTGTTGTGTGTCGACATCTGTCCGTCCCTGGATAGTGAACAGCATGGCGATTTGATTTGTTTCATGCTGGAGGGAAAATGTCCATGCGGAGCTCAACTAGGTTTTTTAGAGGGGTGTAGCTAGCGATCCTGAGCCCAATGAAAATGTAAGCCCTCTTTACCCAGTCAATTTAGAATGCTCTGAATCCTTCCCATTTCCCCCTCCTAACTACACCAATGGTTTTTCATGAAAAGATAGTCAGTTGGGAGTTGGGAGCAAGCAGGAGAAGAAGAGTGTAGCTCTATTTGTGTGAAAAGGGTAATTATCTGTGATTAGGGAGGGGAAGGGGAGGCAAGGAGGAACAGAAAACGGAGAGAGGAGAGGGAGATGGCTCAATGCTGAATGGGGAAGTCGTTTCCATAGAAACGGGGAAGTCGACTTGACCACAGGCGCTGATGAGGACAAAGACAGCTATCAGCCAGACAGTTGTACATACACCCAAATAAGACAAGGCAGTCAGTTCATCAGTCAGCCAGCCAGCCAGCAAGCAAGCCAGTCTGCCAATCAGTGGGTTAGCTAGTACAATTCCAGTTGGGGGCCCATTTGGGACAAACTTAAAAATATGAACACCAACTACAATCTTTGTGTCTTTTACTAGTTGGAATAAAAAAATAAAATGCAGTAGGTAAATCTAAAAAGTAAAAAAATATCATAATTACAGTAATATACTTTATAAACAGAAATACAAAATGTTAATTATCTTTTGCTTGTGTCTGGCTTTGTATTAGAAACTTTATTTTCAGATCTTAAAAAGTAAGATATGTTGATTGGTCACCAACTGCTGCTGTTTTGAGTGCCCCAGGGATGAAGCATTTTAGTAGGCACACCTGGACGTTAGCACCACTGGTTTCAACTGCAAAAGTATAATGGGATGCTCCCTCTGGACTTTAGCTGTTAGCCAGGCAGTCTAAAGGTGACGTAGTAGCTTAGCTGTTAGTCAGGCAGTTTAAAGGTGACACAGTACTTTAGCTGTTAGCCAGGCAGTCTAAATGTGACACAGTACTTTAGCTGTTAGCCAGGCAGTCTAAATGTGACATAGTACTTTAGCTGTCAGCCAGGCAGTCTAAAGGTGACACAGTACTTCAGCTGTTAGCCAGGCAGTCTAAAGTTGACATAGTGCTTTAGCTGTTAGCCAGGCAGTCTAAAGGTGACATAGTACTTTAGCTGTTAGCCCGGCAGTCTAAAGGTGACATAGTACTTTAGTCAGTCATTCTCATGGTTGGGAGGAAGAATGTTGGCCAGAGGAAAAGCCCTGGGGTGTGTGGAGTGTTTACACAGGGACAGGATGTGTGTGTTTGTTTGTGGAGGTTTGGGTGTGTGTGTGTTGGGCATGTAATTGCACTGTCAACTCGAGAAGAGAGCACTGGTCCTGGACTGGCAGAAGGGAGGTAGGTTAGAGGTAGCCTTAGAGGCAGGTTAGAGGTAGGGCTAACCAAAGCGTTAGCTAGGCAGGTCTCAGGATGACTTGCAGCATATAGGTTTTGATGGTGCTCAGTATTACTGAAATTATTTTATCTGGTCTATTTATGGTACACACCGCCTTGCTGTTAATATAAGACCTTGTCATCACTGTATAACCCTGATAAATGTCACGTGCATATTCTAAAACAAATGCTTTGGACAAGCGTGACCCAGCTGTATGGCAAACGGAGCCTGTAGGTGTCAGTAGTGGCACCTGGGCTAGGTTTACGATGAACAAAAAGATTTCAGTAGAGGCACCTGGGCTAGGTTTAAGGTGAACAAACGCTAATTTATGTAAAAACCCTCTTCAACATAGTATTATTTGACTGTGTATGGAGCTAAAGTATCACTGCCAGGAAGAGAGAGTCAAAGCAGTAAGAAGCAGAAGTCTTTTTTATGCCATCACTGACTTTGCCTTGTGGTACACGTTCATCTGTAGAACCCAGGAAGCCTTGAGGAGAGTCTGCTTCCTGATTGGTGGGTCGATAAGGCCTGGTGGGAGACAGGACGTATGCAGGAATCCAACCATGACAGTAGAGCCAACACAGCAGCCAGCCAACTCTCCCTCTACCTGTGGCCTGGTGGCGCTCTGCTGACTGTGGGGTCACTGGTCTGATCCTCAGGGTGTCCGCCCAGAAACCAGGCCCAATGCCTCCTGTCCGGGTCAGGACGCTGCTGTGCCCGTTCCCCGGCTGCTATGTGGGCCTGGGGTGATGGGGGGGGGGGAAACACAGGGCTTCTGTTAAAGACAAAATATACCCCCCTCCCATGCTCCTCCACTCCCTCTATCTCTATTGATCTCATCCCTCTCATCCTAACTTAAGACTAGACCTGGTTCTGAGATCCTCTCTTTAGACTTGTGGATCTGGCATTGAGTTAATAAGCAAGATGGGGTTTCTGTATGAAGGTGTGTGTGTGTGTGTGTGTGTGTGACTCGCTGCCCAGTACATCCACCCGTGGTCACAGTGGTCAGTTAGCTGGTTACCCCTGGACATGCCCTCATTACCCTAACTGTTCTCCTGTCTCCAAATGTCTGCAGTACAATGTGTGTGTGTGTGTGTGTGTGTGTGTGATGTTTCTCTGTGTGAACGTACATGGTTCTTACACAAGTAAGTAAGTGCATAAGTATGTAAATAATGTATCTACTGGTCTTCATGCGTGTTCGTTTCTTAACAGTGGTGTGTGTTGTGTGTGTTGTGGTGTGTGTGTTCTTGGTGTTGTATCCCAGCCTCTGTCATACTGATTGTAGGGAACGATGCGTTATACACATTATGAGGTTTGTGTTATGTAAAGGCACCAGGAGGATTTGTGACCTGGTTCAGACAGACAGACAGAGACAAATACAATGACAGACAGACAGACAGACAGATATAGAATCATGTAAACACAAAGACGTACAGACAGACAGAAAAACATGCAGAAAAACAAACATACACAAAGAAGCATGCAGGCCTCAACCGAATGCTTCTACCTGAGTGTGTATGAAGGGATTGACGTATTAATCAGCCAACATCCATCTGAGAAGCCGTTTATTATAAGGGCTTCAAAAAAGGTGTCCACTGAGGGTTTGACTGGCGTCTAACACTAAGTCTGTCTGTGTCACAGGCTCTGGACAACGACAGAATGGTGCTTCAGAAGATGAAGAAATCAGCTAAAGCCAAACTTGCCTCAGGTCAAGGTAAGAGCACTGGAACTGTCTCTGTTTTACACTGACACATCCCACACAACACTCTCTCTTTCTGACGCTGCATAACTCCCCCTTCCATCTGTGGGTCCTGTCTCCACTGTCTCCCCCAGACCACATCTCCCACCTGGAGCAGTACATCAGCTCCATGGAGAAGCTGTCCTACAACTGCCAGTCCAACGGGGAAGAGGAAGTAGCGTCCGCCTTCACCCGCTTTGCCGATTTCTCAAAGGAACTGCTGATGCCCATGAGGAACCTGGTGAGGAACAGAGGGAGATGGAGAGGGAGGGAGGGATGGAAGAAGGGAGAAAGAGATGGAGAGATGGATACAGGGATGGAAGAAGGTAGACAGAGAGAAAGAGGTCGGGAGAGGAATGTAGATGATGTGAGAACCACTTGCCCCCTGTTATATGAAGACAGTGGAGGGACGTTGATGGTCTGCCTGTTATATGAAGACAGTGGCGGAACGTTGACGGTCTGCCTGTTATATGAAGACAGTGGAGGGACGTTGATGGTCTGCCTGTTATATGAAGACAGTGGAGGGATGTTGATGGTCTGCCTGTTATATGAAGACAGTGGAGGGACGTTGATGTTCTGCCTGTTATATGAAGACAGTGGAGGGACGTTGATGGTCTGCCTGTTATATGAAGACAGTGGAGGGACGTTGATGGTCTGCCTGTTATATGAAGACAGTGGAGGAATGTTCCCTAAAGCAAAGACAGAGATACATGAAGCACTGATATGGATGTGAAGTCACTCATCGCTGTTTGCTTGGTCTCTATGTCCGTCTTGTTTTGTGTGTGTGTTTGTGCCTCCTTCCTCTCCTAGCTGAAGAGCATGCTCCACAACATTAACTTCTTCCTGGATTCTCTGGTCAAAGGCGACCTGAGGGAGGTCAAAGGGGTAAGTGTCCAGGCCATCCCTGCCATGCTGACCTTACTAGTGCAGCCCAGTGCTTCAGAGGTCATTGGTTCAGGCCAGTAGAATGTGATGGTATGGTTCCTGCCTCAAAGCCCAGCCCTTCCTCTTTCATTCTGTCCTCCTTCTTTCTTCTCTGGCAGGATCTGAAGAAGCCGTTCGACAAAGCCTGGAGGGACTACGAAAGCCGATTGTAAGGGCTCTTGATCCTACCTGTGTACTTGTATGTGTGTGTGCATGTGTGTGTATATGTGCGCACATTTACAGCGTGGGATGTCCCAATGAGATGCACCCCCTGGTTACAGCAGAGCCCCGTTGCCAAACAGGACATGACATGCATAGTTTCCCATGGCCTGCTGGGTCGGATGTGACACGAGCAGCTGGCTCCATTCAGCAGAAAGACCTCCAGCCTCTGTGTGCTTCCTTCCCCGTGTGGGGCTGAGTGGGTGGATGTCTGGGACACCAGCTACAGGGGGTAGTTCAGGGTCTTTAGAGTCCACTGCTAGCCAGACTCAACCGAACAACCTTGCCACTCAGGGTAAAATGACCTCTTGACCCTGGTTCTCCAGAAAGGTAGAGCACTAATGAAGAATGACGGTAATCAATATAGACTCTCTGTGCTAGTGGTCTCACAAAGCTCAGATGTCAAAGCAGAGTTCCTCCTAACACTGTCCTACTACATTCTTCTTCCTGGTCTCATCTTCCAGTGACCAGTGGGGTCCAGCAGGAGGAGGAAACACCGTCACATCTTGTCAGGTGTGTGCTTGGGGAGCAGAGGTCATTCTGACTGTTCCCCCTGCTTCCTCCGCAGCATAGAGACCTGACGATCTCTTTTCAGCTGCTCTGTCTGTTTAGCAGCTCCCTGTCTGAACGGTGTCAGTGTCACCACCAGACCTCACTCCCCTGTGCTCCTGGCCTGTGGTTCATCCCAAGGTTTAGCAGAGCCCCCTCCATGTCTGAACGGTGTCAGTGTCACCACCAGACCTCACTCCCCTGTGCTCCTGGCCTGTGGTTCATCCCTAGGTTTAGCAGAGCCCCCTCCCTGTCTGAACGGTGTCAGTGTCACCACCAGACCTCACTCCCCTGTTGGCTGATCTCCACACAGGCGTGGAGGTGTTTACACGGCCCAATCCTCCCCTGTAAGCCCTGTCCTGTTCTCTGTGTCTCGTGAGGATAGGCCAATGTCAGTCCATTAAGTGTGGCTGCCACTGGGCACTATGACCCAGGAGAGCCCTGGGGGTTCCAGATGAATCAAGAGGGTTTGTCATTTCAGTCAGTACTGGTGCATGCCATTTGAAATCCCCCCTCATCATTTTGGGTGAAGGTTTGTTGAGGTGTTCTAAAGGTGTGGGCATGCCCTTGGTTCCAGCTATAGCTGAGCACACTGAGCACAGGGTAATGAGCTGCGCTGAGGCAGCACCGCTCCACGCTCTCCTACTGTCAGTGTGTGAATGGAGAGGGAAGACAATAGACGTGTTACCAGAACACACATCACCGGCTAACAGCACAGGGAGTCCAACCAATAACGATTTGTGCGTGTGTGTGTGTGTGTGCATCAGTAATAAGATAGAGAAGGAGAAGCGGGAGCTGGCCAAGCAGTATGGGATGGTTCGCACGGAGGTGAGCGGAGGCGAGATCGCTGAGGAGCTGGAGAAGGAGAGGAGGACCTTCCAGATGCACATGTGTGAGGTGAAAGAGAATACCCCTGTGTGTGTGTGTGGGTGTGTTCATGCATGATGAGACAGCCCTACACAATTACAACATGCTACCCTGTCCTTCCTCTCTCTCTGTCTTTTTATCTCATTACATTTCCCTGTCCCCATTTCTCTTTTCACACTCTCTTCTTCATTTTCTCCCTCTAGTTCCTCATTAAAGTAAACGAGATTAAAACCAAGAGAGGCGTGGATCTGCTGCAGAATCTCATCAAACACTACCATTCCCAGTACAAGTAGGTTTACACACACACACACACACACACACACACAGACTCACTCTTGAATGGTAGGATCTGACCGTGTGTGTGTGTGTGTGTGTCAGTTTCCTGCAGGAGTGTGTGGCGACCTCAGGGAGGATGAGACAGTACATGGAGGACCTGACAGGAGCCCTGGCCACAGTGAGTCAGTTACACAGCCTGTCACTACACTCATAGACAAGAGTCTATCCTGCATCCTCCCATAGCATAGGACTGAGTGTTACAGTGAATGACCAGCTGATTTATGACATGGGATGTGCAGGGAGGAATGTGTGTGTGAGTGTGTGTATGGGACGATCCTATTAGTAAAAACATTGGTGGGAGTATGAGCTGATGCTAGTAATGACTGTGTGTGTGTGTGTGTGTGTGTGTGTGTGTGTGTTCAGATCAAGCAGCGGCACGACGAGGAGAAGAGGCGGCTGTGTTCCCTCAGAGACCAGCTCCGACCCTCGGTGCAGCAGGAGCAGGTAGGACCTAATCCCTGACGGGGCCTATGCTGTCCCACAGGACACAGGGAACACACCATGAAAGACTCGTGAACAATAGTTTATTATAGGTTGGGAGTTCATATTTACAGACCACTGGTAGGGGGCTATGAAATAACGGTTTGGTGCAAGGAACATTCCGGGTCAATACACATCAGTAGAAAAGAGTCTGTATTCCTAGAGGGGTTTAGTTGTTGTTCTCAAGCAGGGATGGTGGTTGTGTTTTCTAACTGAGTGGTTTTGATTTCACGGCTTCTCATCTCACAGGCGCGGAGAGTGAGTTCTGTTTGTTCTGACATGGATTCTGCTCGGCTGTGCTGTGCTGTGTGAAATGCAGTGTGACAAATGCGCTATGCTTGGTCATTGTTTGCATGCGCAAATTCATTTTGGACTGATTAGAAGTTGTAGTTGTATCTAAAGTTAACTAAAATAAGTGTCTCTTAATTGTATCAGTGTTTGTGAGTGAAGCCTCTTCTGATATTTGTCGTAAACAGAAAAGGTTAATTTAGGGCTGCATGTCAAATGAAAACAGTCGTTTGTTTTAACAAGGATAGGAGATAATGAAACCTAGCACTGTTAAGCACCTGCATGTCATCTGCCTGAGTCATCCCACACTTTGGCCAGCGTCATGCATCTTGCCGTACTTGCACGTGTGTATGCTACAGTGTGATATTGTCTTTTAGCAACAGTGAAAGTTGGGACCCCTATGTGTGTGTGTGTGTCTGTGTGTGTCTTCCAGGACTCGATAAGCAGGCAGGCAGCCTACAGCATGCACCAGCTGCAGGGGAACAAGCAGTATGGGACAGAGAAGAGTGGCTTCCTCTACAAGAAGAGTGATGGGTACAAACGGGGATCTCTTTCATGGTCTCTTACTCCTTTACTGCCCACCCTTTCCCTTTCTTTCTAAAGACCTCCTAAATCTCTCCTGATCTCAGTCATTTCAGGGTGGTCTGTTTGACACTGTATGTGTGTGTGTTTTACGGCAGGCTGAGGAAGATGTGGCAGAAGAGGAAGTGCACGGTGCAGAACTGTTACCTCACCATCGCCCATGGGACGGTGAGTCCACACCACTCCCACTGCATGGCAAGGAGGATGTGTTATCATTTCATTACAGCGACGGGGCTCCCTCTGGCTGTCTATCTATTTCTTCATGTCCTCATCAGTGTGTGTGTGTTTGTGTGTGTGTGTGATAGATAACTGTATAATCTGTAATGCTCATTGTAACACCTCCCCTCTTTTACTCTGACCCCTGACCTTTCCCAGCCCAACAAGCCTCCGGCCAAGCTCAACCTCCTCACCTGCCAGGTTAAACCCAGCCTTGAGGACAAGAAGTGCTTCAACCTCATCTCCCGTAAGAAACCCACGCATACACACAGTGTAAAAAAAAAACATTCGCACGCATACACACACTGTGCATACCGATAGATGTTTTGGAATAAGATGCGTTTAAACTGATCTCACTCTCTGATGCGTGTCTAAACTGTTCTCTTTCTCTTTCAGATAACCGTACATACCACTTCCTTGCTGAAGACGAGCCAGAATGTATGGCGTATGTAACTTTAGATTTAACCATTAACCTTAACCCTTCCTCTCCCAGTTAAACCACAGAGTCTGTTAGAGGAAAGAAAATGGTCACATAAAAGCTAATGAAAACAAACATGTTTTTGTGAATTAAAGCGGCTGTATGTAGTTTCTGGTTGTGGGAACCCCTACCATTTGCTTGGTGTAATTATTTTTCCCTAACCGTCACAAAGAAGACATGCAGAATGCTCGTGGTCACTGTATATCGCTAGCATGATCAACAACTACACTCCAAGTATGACATTCTCTTCCTAATTTAGTGACACACTGCCTTGCGCCATAAAGCAATTTGTCACAGTTTTGCGGGAAATTGTACAAAATGTTAAATATTGACACAAGAGGACTCTGAACGACAATTTTTTTCATTCTCCCATAGACATTACAATCTGCAAACAGTAGAGAGGTATTAATAATCCTACAAAAAAGTTGCATGTAGTCGCCTTAAGCTCCAACAGCCTCTTTCTGCGATGGCCTTAACTGTCACGTTGTTTAGGTAATGTACTTTTGGGATTCCACCAGAGGTTTTGGGGCATGGCTGATCGAGCTGTGTGTGTATGCGTCTGTGTGTGAGGGAGTGTGTGATGTCATTCCCAAAGGGACCTCTCCCCCAACATTGAACCATCTTTATAAAGTTATACAAACATTCCTCTGTCAATCCAACCATGTTCATCCTTGATGATAAAAAGACAGTACTGCTAACCCTAAAACTGCTAATAATGTGTCTGCGTCTGGGCGGTAACAGCATGTAGGATCTGTGTGCAGGTGGATCTCTGTGCTCAGCAACAGCAAACAGGAGGCTCTGAGCGCAGCCCTGGACGGCGGGAGGAGAGGAGGAGGAGCAGGGGGAGGAGAGAACAGTCTGGAGGACCTCACCAGGGCCATCACGGATGACATCAGACGGATGCCAGGGAACAACGCGTGCTGTGACTGTGGAGCACCAGGTACAACTGATCCATGAGCAGGCTCCCCTCTGGAGAATAACCTCATGTCATCTCTCCTCACGTCATCATTGCTTCCCATGCAGAAATAGTGCAGGAGCTCCAGTTCTTTTCCCTGATGTGATGACCAGGCTCCCCCGCTGCACAGTGAACACAATACTAATGCTTCCTCCTGTCTGTCTGTCTGTCTGTCCGTTCGTCCGTCCATCCAGACCCGAGCTGGATCTCCACCAACCTGGGCATCCTCACCTGTATCGAATGCTCTGGCATTCACAGAGAGATGGGCGTTCACTACTCCAGGATCCAGTCCCTCTCCCTGGACACACTGGGCACCTCCGAGCTCCTGGTGAGTCTGACCTATAACCCCCTGCACCCCGTCTCCTACCAGTTACCGTCTCTAAACACACTTTGTACCTCTACTAGCGTCTGCCTTAGTGACCTGTAACCCATGACCTTTAACCAAGATAAAATTCCTCGAAAGAAAAATGAGAGATACTTTGTTTCTGACTCTCTTTGAATCCTACATCTGTTCTTCTCTTTTAGTTGTCTCACCATGTTATCAATGTTCTTTTCATGTCCCGATGTTTTTGATCCTTTGTCTCTCCTTGCTTCTGTCTCCTCTCCCACTGTCTTCCCTAGCTGGGGAGGAACGTGGGGAACTCTGGCTTTAATGAGATCCTGGAGGCCAACCTGCTAAGCCCCTCCCCCAAGCCCACTGAGCACAGTGACATGTGAGTGGCTGACAGCTGGAAAGTGCCATACTGCCTCCGTAATGACTGCCCAGGGGCATGTTATACCATTCAAAGCAGAGCAACTGAGCCAGAGCCAAAGTCTGCCTTACAATCTGAATAATATTTCTGTGTTTGAGTCTCTCCAGCTTGTAGTTTTTTCATATTTATATATTATGTTTCTGATATAAGCTATATGTTTATAGATGTCTGCAATGAGTAAGAAGGTCTCACTCATCTCTATTAACTATGTGTGTGTCCCCAGGTTGGAGCGTAAAGACTACATCCTGTGTAAGTACATGGAGGGCCAGTTTGCCCGGCGCTCTAACAGCTCTCCTGCAACACTGAGGAAGAACCTGCAGGAAGCAGTACGGAGCAAAGACATCTATACACTCATACAGCTTTACGCCCAAAGACTGGACCTGAGCCAGCCTCTACACACCTACGTACAGGTAGCATAAACACAGAGACACATGTAGACACAGAAAACCCAAACTGCTTCCCAATCTAATCCCGTGGTCTGTCGATGTACCCTTAGGAAAAGGGGGAGACAGCACTCCATCTGGCCGTTCTGTTGGCTGACAGAACATCGCTGCACATGGTGGACTTCCTAGTTCACAACTGGTGAGTAAACTGATTAATTTACACACTTAGTAAGATCTGAGTTAGGAATATTTTCAACAACAACAAAAAAATACAGTACATATATGTACACGCAAAAAATAAACGGTCAATTTCCGGTGAAAAACTGGCAGCCGCGGGGAGCCTGAGAGAGAGGAGCATATGGGGTCATTATTGTAGCAAAACTATTTGCAAATGCGTGTGGAGAGTTGTGTCTCTGTATCTCAATCCGTGCGTTGTAATCAGGTTTGTAAGTGTATTTTATAGATCCGTCTGTATT
>JAVQIZ010236466.1:0-23841 GCA_036023535.2 Galaxias brevipinnis | reverse complement strand
CCAATTTTGGTACATTGTATTGCTACCCCCCCCCCCCCCCCCCGACTTAGAATACAGCAGTTAAAGGAATAGAGGTTTAACAACATCGGTAGGAACAATGTTTTTAGTGCTCGATGTATTTCCCCTCATTAAGCCAGACTCAACGTGATGAACAAGAAGAGTTTAATAGCCTTTGAGAGGACGAGACGTGGTCTTCTTAGTCTGAGGATTCAATTTGCACGTTATTATCTGGTTGTCTTGGCTCTCTCACATGTCGTTCCTGTGCAGTACAAACTAATCAGCAGTCAGAATCCCACACACTTTCTCCGGGGTCCTTATGTCGTTAAGTCTCTCTTTCTTTATCTCCTTATCCTCCATGTCATCAACCCCTAGAGGTCTGATATGATAATATGTGTGAACTGAAATGTGAAAGCAATTCATATCACTTTCAAAGGCCTTTTGGATGTTTGATTTGCATAAGCAGAGAAAATTATATTAGATGGGCATATTGATTTAATTTTATCCTAGAGCGCTGTTAATTATGGCATCATAAAAAGTGTCATCGCTTTATTATCGGTTTTGGAAAGAGGTTGATGGTGGTGGTAGCGAGGGTGCTCGTGTAACGAGAGGGAAGGCTACTCTCTGAATGATGATGTTGAGTATGTTCAATAAACGTATGTATGGACTCTTAGTGGGTACGCTCCCTAGCTGTGGATCGTTTATAATATCCCATGTACTTTGACATAAGTTCCTCACTCGATTAACCCATTAGCTGTGCACATTTCAGTTTTCGAGCCTGACGAGGTTGTTTGGATACTGCATATTGGATACATATTTCTCAATAACTGTCTCTTATGACTACTTTAGTTATACTTCTCATTGTGTGTTGCCTCATCTGGACCTTTGCTGTGATGTGAGGTACTCTACCACAGTGTTGACAATGTTTCAAATAATATTACTCTGCTTGAGCGTGTTTGGCTTTGTTCACGTTCAGGAAAAGCTGATCAACCTCTCCCATATTTAGTGTTTTATGAAATGTTGCAATCTCTTAAGGTTGATGGTCTTTATATGACTGAATACGGAATATTTCCAAATGTAGTATCCCTCTTCACCTCTAGCTGTATTCACATCTTTACAAAAGGAGCACCTGAGTGCAATCTATCTAAATGAACCGCGATCATTATTCTAGATCTTCCCCCTCCTTAATTTGGGTGTAATCTCACTGTTGAGCCAATATGTCTTTTAACACAGCAAATAGGTGGTCGGGGTTGAAGGAAGGCTGAGTGCATTCATTACCTCCCTTACTCCTCACTTCTTTCCTTTTCCTAGGGAACACAAAGCAGTGCATAATGTGCAATCTGATAAGTGTTGTCTCGCATGCGCCAGGCCCTCCTGTCCTATACATCACCGGCCCGGCTCAGCTGTGGTTTGCAAGAAGTGAACTCTGGGATTGCTGTGGCTGAAGTTGATGAATAGGCCTGTGAGGGTGAGAAACTCCAGGGCCAAGCTGTAGGTCCATCCCTGTGGCATGTGATGCTGATTGGCTTTGTCCTGGGCGGCCGCTCCGGAGGAGCGGACATTAAGATTAAGTGATGCTGTCGTGTCGGGGAGCAGTGCACTGCATCATCCAGGGGAAGAGACAGCTGCGGTGGTTAATCCTTCATCACCAGGGGAGCGCTGCCAGAGCCCAGAAATACAGCCAAAGATAACCCTCTATAACTTCTGCTAAAGATCAGGAAACTTTGAGTTCACATCCATCTGCCCAATCCTCCCCTTTAAAAAAAATGAGTGACGGGGATGCACGTTAGACAGTGGGAATGAGCGAAGCAAGGCAAGGATGAGGTTACTGTTTAGTCAAAGGTAAATCCCTGTGTAAGAAACAGTTGAGTAGGAATTGTAACATTTTGATTCCTAGGGTGAAAGGAAAGATAGAAGCATAGAAAGCTAACTGAAACCCATTTATGAACCTTTGCAATTTCTCTCATGCAAGTGACTAACTGACAGTGGTGCGTTTCAAAACACTTTCTGAGTTAAGGGAATTCCCTCAAGATAGAAAATCTAGTTTAAACAGAGAAAAAAAGCCACTCACTGTGGGGCTGAAGTAGACTGTATTTATGTGTCTACACATGGCGTCAGCATATCTTAGACTGCTGGGGTTTGCATGTTTGTTCTTCGTTTGATGTGGCTGTCTTAGTGTGATGGATGAGCATCATCATGCGAAGAGTAAAAGCAAAGGTCTCAGTTCTCCGAGAGAGCAGACATGTTATATTGCCCAAGCGGGCCCAAACCCACATTAAGACCAGTCACTTTTCATCCATTTTACCCTGCTCCTGACCGTTCTTTTATAGCTAGGCTTTTACAATTTCTGTACCACCAGAAATACACTTTTATGATTATGTAAATTTCCTAGAGATGGCATATATCTCCGGTAATATGATATATTTGGTGTGGCTGAAGAATACCTGCAGAGAGCACTTTTGACAGTGACATATTAGTTATGGTGTCTCTTGGAATCTGATAACTTCAAATTTGTCACCTTGTTAAGTTTTGATTTATGTGATACCATTTCACTAAAGTAATTGGCCTGGCCTGTTGTATGGAATAATCAGCCTCTCCACAGAACAAATGCTGGGACATGCTAATGAGCCAGCTAGTGTTGAACTGATGGCGCTCACCGACAGATATTAATGATTGTTATGATGTACAGACGAGTGTGGATCGTACTGAGTCTGGAGAAAAGTGACATTTAAAAAATATGGCATATCGGGAAGTGCTAATGAAGTAATATACTGCTAGAAAAACAATCATGCGCGTTGTCAAGGCGATGTGTAATTACCCAGCAGCCACCCTGGCAGGCGTCAGAGTGCAGAACGACCTGGCTGGTAATAGATGGCTGGAGCTCTGCTGGCAAGGGGCTAAAATGCACTAGGCAAAGGCAGAGGGGTACAGATTGATGAATTAATTGGGCCTTTCTTGGGACATAAGGGGAACTGCTGCGGCATATGCTCAGCGTGTTACTTTGGAATGTCTACTGACCCTTAAAGGGAAGTCATCTCATACAAGATTGAGGGTTTTATGTTGTCCCCTTTCACTGTCGTGCTGCGTGGTGTCTAAATGAATGAATGAATGAATGAATGAATGAATGAACGATTTCTCAAAATAAGTGCTGTGATGTGGAGTTAATAAACGTTAAACAGCCAAATTAATACATAATTGGATTTCTACCGAGTGTTCCAGACAATTTAGTTGTCATTCAATTAATTCATTCATAGTGTATATTTACGACACCGAAAGCCTACCAAAGTAAAGAAATAGTTGTTGAATAACATTGTTATGCTTGTTGGTATTGTATTCCTTGACAACGTTTGTTGATCAAAGACATGGAGATTTCCAATGAGGGCAAATAGCTAAATCAGCTATGATTTCCTGGTGTGAGTGAAAGGGCAAGGACACTTTTCAACATTGCATTGTGACACCCTTCTGTCAAACCTCTCAAACGGTCCTACTTAGCAGTGACTCCGGTGGAGTGAGAATAAGAGTTCCCACAGCTGCTAGCTGTCACTGTGGTCCTATTTCAGCAAGCTCCCATTGGCTGCGACTTCCCCCCCTTGCTCATCTCCCATCAAGCCAGTGCATTAGGCTCGACTGCAGACCGCATCGGCGAGCCTATCCGACCCGAAGAAAGTCCCAGTCCCATCATCATGGATTAAACGAGAGGGTTGGTTGTTGCACTGCCTTTGGTGCCACTGAGCATTATACTGACATAAATGCTGAGGACCTTTGTCAGCTATTATTTCAATACATGACTGTGTGGTGCCTTGTCCGTCCCATTCTCTTTGAAGCTTGCATGTCCCTCCAGCTCTCTCAGATAGAGCAGAGATCTCTTGTATTGCTGCCTTTGAAGCAATGTAACATGCCCTCAGATGTTGATTATGCATCACGGTTGGTCTGCGGTAACAGTGCGCTATAAAACTTAGTGCTCTGAATAACATTTACATATTGTGGGAACAAACCTTTTGAAGTATTGATCAGGCATAGAATCATATCAGTTCAGTTATACAGTTTTGCTTTGGTATTTTGAGTTATGAGTTTACATAGATTTGTTTTTTGTTAGTTTGCGGTGTCCTAATCTACACATTGCATCCTAGTAATTGTTGCATTGTTGTTGAACTTAGTGGCACACAGAGGTACAATCATTGAAGTCTTTAATGAACATCTCCGCCACTCCTCCTCCACATTCTCAACAGTGCATTCCCATCTCGCTTCCAACAGTCATCCTATCTTCGTTTTTTGTACATCTCTCTCATTCTATCTATCTCTTCTGTCTTTGTTCCACTTTAACACTTACATGAAGAGACAGGTGAGTTAGTGCACGCTCAACTTCAAACCACCGTAATTGTTTTTCATACGGAATGAGTGTGGCGTACTAGACATGGATTGTAGAAGAACAACAGGGCTGATTAGCGGGGGTTAGATTTGCTTGCTGGACCGTTTTGACACCTGTCTCCCTGCTTTCTCTGAAATCTGGACCTGATTCCTCTCTACTGTCAGTCACATGGCTAGAGAAGGGGGAGAGGAGTAAAGATAAAGGTGGGAGAGAAGAGGGAGATGTTCACCCCCTCAGACAAGACCATTTCCTAAGCTCCTCTACAGTAACATTGAAATTGTACGATGTACTACATCCACTACACTTACAAGGTAAAGTATGTCACAAAATAAAAGTTAGCTAAGAGTTTATAGGAGATGATGAGTGAAATAAAAATGATGACATGTTAGTGGTGTAAACCAATAAGGCACTCTGCTAATTGTTCCGTCACAGTCTTCATTTTACTTGGCACAGCACCTTGCACATGTTAATAGACCTGAGATGAGGTACATCGGAAATCTTGTGAACTAGCTCCTTACCTCATTGTCCCGGAAAGATAATGTATACAATATTCATTTGTAGAATATGGGACCCATCTGGCAGCATCTTGTTTACAGACCACAGTGCCAGCTTGAGGTTATTAATCATGCTTCCACAAGTCTCTTAATTACTCCCTGTCTCGCTGCACTCTCTCCAACTCTGGAGTTGACCTTTTTTTCTGGATTATTTTTAAATCATTAATCATACAACGATCATTGCCAACCCAATAGACTGGATTCCTGTGCATCGCTCAAGCTGATTATGTGACCAGATGTTTTACTTGGTTAACTCTGTTCTGTTGTAAATTGTGATGTAGGATTGTCAAACCTATGTCATTGTTAATCTTTTAACAACAATTACCATAATTCCATATCACAATGTTTGGCTAGACTCTGTTATGTTTTGCACAGTAGCCAGTCAATTTTGATCCGTCAGTAAGCGTCTCACTAACCTAACTAGCTTTCTTGATTGAATGTTCTGTGGCATGTTAGCAAACAAATAGCTCTTTTCAGCCACAATAAATGTGACCTGTAGTGCAGGCATTCCTCAAACAGGTAACTGAGAGACTGGGAGGTCTATCTGTAAGACAAGGACATTCTAAAGCGGTGGGGTCTAATGCCTTTACTGCGTATAAAGTCTTGTTTTTCTCCAGCTAATTGAGTGTTGTGAATTGTTTTAATACTGAACTATTTTTATTAATCTATCTGAGCAGTTGAGTAACTATCAAATAAATCATTCAAGAGAGAATAGTAATTACAGAAAACCGAAATTACTGTGGACCCACAATGAAATGTCGGCATCAACTCTTTTTTGTAGCACGCCAATGTGTTACTAATTTGTAGAAAAAAACTTTTCTCTGACTCACACACTGCTTTGTGTCTGTCTTTCATTGAAAAACACACTATTTATCATCTAAGTCAAACAAGCCAAAGCTTGCATTTGCATTACACTCTGAGATATGCTGACTGAGGAGGAGGAGAATAGTCTTTTACACTCTTCACCTCAAGTCAGTTCAACAGATGAACTATTACAGGACCCAGATTAAACAGTAACTGTGAGTGCCATAGCACAACTTGAATGGGCCCTGACAGACATTTTATCAGTAAACCAATTAACATGATTTATGGTCAGGGGGACTATGAGACTTACCCATAAATACAAAAGGCTGAACAGCTCCTCCTAAAGGGAGATGTTATCAGACCCTGCTAGATTCTGCTGTGCTGGCATGGAGTCAGCATGCATTTGTAAATGCAGCTACTGTGCACGCAGGGCCTGACCCCTTTCCATCAGAGGGTCAGGAGTTCACAGTCAAGCCTTAACAGTTGAAGTGTTGGATGTGAACTCCTAATCCTTATGAATGTTAAGGGACAAGCCCTGGAAACTTAGTATTTATCCGGTCTCTCCCACCCAGGTGGTAGCCTAAAATCAATCTAGCTGGCCAACTATGCTTACAAAGTAACTGTTGTTGGGTGATGTGTGTAGATTTAAGGTGGCTGGTGTTGACAAACAAAGAAGAAACGTCTCTCAGAATTGTGATAGATTATCGGGGATAGTTTTGGGGAAATATGATATATAACTCATCCGAGACGAGTTGATCAATCTCATGATTGTACGTCCAATAATGAGTTACTTAGGTAAGTAGTAGTAAATGCAGCATAGCTTAGCACAAAGAATAAAGCCTGTAAAACATCAGTAAGGGCTAACATGGCTTTATCAAAAGTGACAAAATACACTTTAGATGTAAAACTCCAAAGCTGTGTTATTTACATGTTGTATCTTCTGTATTTCATACACGTAGAAATAAATGTAAAAGCGAGATATTGTAATTTAAACAGATATGCGGCCAGGCCTACATTGCAAGGAGGAACCATAGTTTTACCTTATGTCGGGTAGGCAGCCTCACATAAATAGGTCCAACTGCATATCTGTTCACTTTTGACGCAATGTTGCTAGCCCTTACCGATGCCTTACAGTCTTTGTGCTAAGCTAGGCTACATTTACCTAAATAACTCATTATTGGACGTACAAGCGTAAGATTGATATTGATTATCTTGTCTGACTCAAGGTAAGTAGGAACATATCTTATTTCTAAAGTTGATCTATCCCCTTAACAATCTATACAAAAATGTGAAGTAACCTTTTAGGTAATTTATGTCCTAAACAAAGTATGCACAGATGTAAGGGGGTCAACCATTTCTGTCGAGCACAGTGCAATGGTCTGACGCACATTAGGTCGCCTCCAAATGATGTGTTCTCCAGTTGTGTGGAATTTTGTCCTTTCTTGTGACCGAGGCAGAGTGCAGGTACAGCGTTTGCCTCAGGCAGATTTACAGTTTGCCAAAAAGATGTTAATTGGCCTCTGTCTCTTCTAGCTGATGTATGATATCTAACAATGGACTCAAAGGTCTCACTTACTCACATACTGGGCTCAAGCATTTATTAGGAGTACAAGCTGTGGTCCCCAAATACAGTAATTTGAGAAATTGTTCCATTCATATTATAAATCCCAAAAGTCATGTTGGTGTATATAATTTTATTTTTGCACTTGTGTCATATTCATTTATTGGCTTAGTATTAGATACCCTTTCATAATTAGCTGAACTGCTAGGGCCACAGTTTAAACACAAGCATTTATTGTAATTTATTGTATTACATTCTGGGTGTTTGTTTGTTATGGCCCACATTGTTTTCTTCTTACAGCTCAGAAGTACATCACTCAGTCATGTATTTTACTGATTGCGTTGGCACCAGACTCGACTTTATAAATGATCCTGTGACACACGAGTCAATGAATTATCACTTTCCCCTTATTGAGATTTACCTCAGGTGTGTGGCAGCGTTTAAAATGCGGGCACTCATTGTCACGAGACAGCAATAATGATTGTCCCCTCTCCTTGTCACAGATTGCCGTGATATATAACTTACAATTAAGCATGGCCTGGTGATTCCATGATTAACGTTTGTGCATTTCCAAAGGAGCAGTCGTGATATACAATCATATCCCTCAGCATGTTTACAGCTTCACACCTATTATCAGGGAAGATGGAAGAGGCCATTTGCAATTTGGTAACTTTTATGACAGTGAACTCCCTTCATCAGCATTTTATTTCCTGTGTAACACTCCAAGTCATCTACAAATGTCAGGATAAAATAGGGACATGAAATATTCAGGATCAGCTTTCAAAAGACTGGCGCCTAGGATTTAGGTGACAGCTTTTTCCCCTCTTGTTTTTATTAGAGCTTTTAATTTTTATTGAAGGACAGTGCAAAGTAAATGGTTCCTCATCTAAGGAAGATTAAATGGTCTTACCCAATTTACCTAAACATAAGGGCACGTGGGCAAAAAGCCAAGAATGTGTTTGACATGGGAAGGTCACGTGTTGGGAGTGAGCAGAGAATGGGACATTTTTCTCTGAGGACACATGTTCATCAATTTGTATTGATCCAAACAATCCAACCAACAGCTCTGCACATGTTTTGATTAAACAATTACATAACTGCTCGACCTATCCATACACACCATTATATTTGATTTTGCAATGTCTTGCCAGTAATATATGCCGGGGCTTTATTGCTTACTGCTCCACAGTGTTTCCACCATGCTCTGATGAAAGTATGGACTGGGCCCCTCCGTACACTCAAAAGTGTTTGTTTATAAATTCCAAGGGATTTCTCAATATCCTGCAATAATTTCATTAAAGTGCACGTTGTTTTCATTTCAGGTGCTGTTGTTGGATTCACAACTGTTGCACTGCCGGAGTCTCACACATCTCTCAGAAATGTGTCCGTGTCTCTTTTTTCCCCCTCCCTTTTTCGAAGTTTCAAGGGGCTAGTAAAACGCGGCCTTCAATTCCCCTGCTCCTGTGTTTTCACTCAGGAATAGGAGTGATGAGCAAAAGGTTTCAGACTCAATCCTTGAGCAAAGGGCTGCGCTGACAGGGATTATTATTTATTTGTCATGCTGGATGTAATAAGCTGTAGATACAGAATGGAGGGCCCGTGATTTATTGCTCTGTCGACCGCCACTAGCAGGACGCCCGCTCTAGCGTGCAGGATGAATACCACACTGTCAGCTCTGTCCATCCGTCACCATCACCCCGCCCTCGTTCCCCTCTTCACAACACCCTTCCATTTCATGCCAGAATACATAAACAATCTTTCATTATTTTGATGCCTTTTCCACCATGTTTGTTTCTTTGCACAGTGTGGGACTTGAATTGTATGACGCTCATTGTTTTGGTACTACACTCAATTATGGTTTAATTCACAGTTTATTTTTAAATAGTCTGGAGTGGTTACTATTTTTTCATTAGATTAATACAATTTATTTTCCATGCATGTTCTGTGGTAATTTTTCTGTGCTATATTGCACACACATACCTTTCTTATCATAATCTGTGTTTAATGGGAGCATAGCAGTCCTCTGAGCATTGTCATCTTCCTCACCTTACTTAGAAGATGACATGAAAAACATTATTTTATTACTAGTACTGTAGCTAGCGCAGTCATTTTATTACAGGGTCAATGATACAGACATATTTAGATATATTTCAGAGTAAAACTATGAATGGAACACATAGTTTCCATCTCTTTCTGTGGGTCATGTAATCTTGTTAGGGGCCTTCGTGCTTTTGGATTATGTTATTGAGGTGTCACTTAGGTGGATAAACATTTTTGAGTGCCACAAACACACTAGCTATGTTCAGCAGTTAAGTCAGCGCTGATATTGTTTACGCAGTAGGGATTTGGGTAAGTGGAACTGACTTTGTAAACAGCCACTCCTACTACAGGCTTCGTGCGAGACTCGGGCTGAGAGAGAAACAGCATCAGGGAAAACACTTAGCCCACATATCAGGCCAGCGGACATGTGCCTGGCGAGAGGGAGCTAGCACAGCGGTGACAGAGCTTAATTATTATGAGGAATTGCCTTTGTGTGCAGCTAAACGACTTGAGCAGAGTCCGCTTTGTTGTTTAAGCCTGCTCAGCTGAGTGTTTGATGGTTTTCTTTTTGTTGCATAAGCTGTAATCTGTGGATAACATTACACCCCTGCTTAGGACACAGAGGTAGAAGCCATACGTCTGGGCCTGGAGCAGCCAAATTCTCCATGGAGGAGAACTGATCATTCTATAAATCTTTTTTTTTTCTACCCTCAACAACTGCGACTTCCATCTCTCTGCAGGCTCCCAGATGTCATTTATTAGAGCTCTGTTGGGTATCTATCTCCTTTATGGGTTCATTTTTCCCCTGCAGATTGTTATTTATGGACTTTTGTTTGTTTTCGGCCATCATTACTAACAATACGGGTAATAGCAATCATTTGTTATCCGGCGCTGGTGCTGATGCTTGGGATGGGGTTAGTGGAGTGAGAATACTCATTTGGAGGCAGAGGAAAGGGTTGACAGGGCCCATTTATAACAAGATCATTCTGGAATGTCCAGCCTATTAATAACCCTCTGTTGCAGTCTAATTAGGGGGCTGTGATCAGTAAACGACTCCTCAGAGAAAAACACTATAGATTTTTTTTCTTTCGAATTGTTGTAATTGTTGTTACTTCGCAAGCACATTGCAAATTGTATTAATCAAATTAAATGAAAGGATATTTGTCTTTATCAATTTTTTAAATGTTAGGGAAAATTTGTTTTGAAGTGCTGTATGCTAGCACTTAGCCATAGCTCCAGTACAGTTAAAAAAAATTGTTAATGAAAAATTGTTACATAAAATGTTTACTATACGTTCCTTCTGTAGAGCCTTTTTTGCCCCCTGAAAAACCAAGAGTTAAATTTGAACCATGCAGACTTACTGCGCTACCCCTCTAGCTCAGTCTTTCTCACTTCTCTTTTTCCAAAGTGCACTTGACGTGGAGCTTATCAAGCCTTAATTAGTGAAACATTTTCTCTCTGTGATGTCTATTGATGTATGTGGTGGGGGTAGAAGGCAAATTGAGCTGCAGCCTGACTTGAGAGTAGATTCCTTTTGAAAATTCTCTCCCTCCTTACCTCCCTGCCTCTCTCAATCTCACCTCGTTCCCTCTCTCTATGCCGCCGAGAGAGAGAGAGAGAGAGAGAGAGAGAGAGAGAGAGAGAGAGAGAGAGAAGCCAGGAGTAGTGTGGAGAAATGAGGTGCAGCATTAGTGTTTTTTTGCTTGCCTGTGCAATAGAAAACGCTGCGCGTCAGGGGCCCAGTCAGCAGATGGGGGAGATGCAGATGGGAGGTGAAAAAGCTCCCCAGTGGCAGTCAGGCCCTGCTCGGATGTGATTGCGGCAGCCAGGATGAAGTCAGCACTGACAAAGTGCGCCCATTGATGGATGGACAAAGCCGGGGACTGGATGTGAGAATGGATGGGGGCAGAGTGGGAATTTAACACAGACAAACAAAATGAAAGACAGAGAGGAATTACCTGCTAAAGCATTCCGGCAATACAAATCCCAGAGCAATTTACTTACTGCTAACTGAGCACAGGAGGATTGTTTGCATCGGTACAAGTGGACCTGACGGGGGGGAATTACTTTCATTCAGCAGCCTGGACCTGCCTGGTTACACACTATTGTTTCAGGATTCCCTTCTTTTCACATAGGCAGACCAATTCATGCAAAGTAACAGGGCATGTGCACGTCCAACTCAACTACACCCCCCCACACACACCCCTCTCTATGTGAAAACAGACACACAAAGGTGCGCTCAACGTGACGCCGAAATGGGGTGTGTAAGGGAGCTTTAAATCGTCTGTGTGTTCGAGCACAGGTTAATTTGCGGTGCCTTCAAGCCCGCCATAAAACCCAAGATACTTTAGGTACCTCATGGCCTGCAGAAAAACTAATAACCCCTGAAACTCAACGGCAGAGCCAATAACGTTGCCGAATCCCGGACCTGTACGGGGCGTCCATAGCCCCCTTGTTGGGGAATGAATTCTCATTACCATTGCACTAGCACTACATTAAATGTCAGTGGTGGCGGTGGATAGGGCCTGGAAGATTAAGACTAATGCTGTTGGCCTCAGGAACTCCGATTAGAACTATTCTCATTAATCAGAGCCAGAGAGATGGAAGCAATTTAGAGGCCTGGTCCTCTCAGTGCAAGGGGCAGGGCAGCGCCCTGTCACGGACCGACCAGGGGGAATACACACCCATTCACTAGCCCTTCATTACAGCCACCAAGGACATGTGAAGGCCAGCCACCCCATGCTCCTCACTTCCAATTAATGTGACCGGATAAAGTTCCGCTTTATCTTCAAAGCCTGTGCTGGAGAGTGTGTGTGTGTGTGTGTGTGTGTGGTTTTTGGGCGGAACGACGTCACATCTTCGAGGTTCTATTCGGTCCGTTTCTTTCTTTCGTTTTTTTGGGGTTTTTTTTGCAGTGTGTTACACGACAGATATGTTTTTCATACCTATTTGTCTCTTTCTTGCCTTGCTCAAGGTTGTACCAGAGGCCAGGCCACTGAGGTAACAGTGGGACCAAGAGGAGCCCACAAGTTTAAGCTGGAGGCAGCCCGCGTTGGTTTCTCAATTAGCACCTGTCACGGGAGACAACTCGCTCTGGGAGCCGACGGTAAGGACGGCCGACATCCCGTAGATGTTTCCCACATTGCCGTCCACTGGGGACCGGAGGACTCATCCAACAGAGTCAATGTATTCTGTAAACAGAGAAGGAGATGGGAGTGAATCCCATAAATCTGAAGCCTTGTGATATCATTTCCTTCGACTGACCTTGGCGAGGTCGTTGGACGGGGCGGAGCGATGCCGGGAGGGGGAAAAGAGTGTGATATGATATATGGGTGAGAGGAGCAAGGTGAGCAATGAATCACAGGGAGCAGTGATTAGCTGTGAAATCCTCCACATGTGATCCTTCTCTTTTTGCTGCTGGTCATCGGCCCCAGTGTTTACCTCCCATCCGTCTGCCTTTTCACCGGCTGGGTGTCACCCTGGCGATAATGTATCTGGGGTGGCAGGAAAAAGTGACTTCCAACCTGACGTTCATTTCTTTGAAGGAAAAGTCCTTGATGACTTCCCAAACTGAACGTCTCTCTTTCTCTGTACTGTTCAGAAGCGGCTTTGTGCGGTGAGAAATGACGCGGGGAGCTGGGTCGCTCCATTCGGGCTGTAGAACAGGCATTCTAGCATGTTTTTCTCCCCCTTTTTCCCTTTCTAACAAATAGTTATCAACAGGCCATGAAGTAATCAATGGGGATAATCCATCTCGGGGTCTGTCGATATGGTAATGACTCTGCCTCGTTGTTATAGCTACACAGCCATAAATCACTCCCTTTACCAGAATGCTTAGCAGCTGTTGCAACAAACTCCTGGCTGGTAATAAAATACTGCCTTTTTTGATTAATGCCCCCAACATTCTGCTGCGCTGCACCTTGATTGTTTTCAGATTTTCAAAAAAAAGCTGGATGGATTGTATATCAATAAAGCTGTAAGTCAAGGGGCTCTAACAAAAGGATCGGTTGCAAGTAAATCACGGTGGCTCCCCGTATTCACCGCTCCAGTGGGGTCATAAAACCGAGGCTGATGCCATGGTAATGGTACATTTTCAAGGCTATATACACCGACCGGTGGTTGATGTGACCCGAAGGACAGGCTGTGAGGGGGATAACACCTCATGCGCACTATAGTCTATTCAGATTACTGTGTTGGCTCCCAACATTAATGAGACCCTTTTATCGAGTCATCTAAAATTATTAGATACAAATCTCTCTCTAATGCAAACTATAACTAGTTTCAGTGAAACAAATTTTAACTGCCACTGCTTAATGTAACATCATTTTCAACGAAGGAAACATCTTAAGTGTTGCAAAGCGTCACATTATTGTGACAGTGGAGCCGTGGCCAAATTTCTGTGTAAATGCAGTATGGCCTTATCTATCCGAGAGGCAGGAAGAAGTCGAGGACGCAGGCTGAGTAAGGGAACAAAGAAAATTAAAACTGATAGGACTCGTCAAAGGAGTGTCAACAGCAGCCAGGATGGAAGCAATTTATTCAACAAATCCTCCAAGTGCGCTAAACTGCGTTGGTGTCGGGGCCGCCGCTGTGGGACAGTGGAAAATGTGATCGTTGTTTCCTCTCTTTGAATCACTAAAGGCAGGATGCTCGCTGGATGCAAAGTGGATTGTTCAGTGTCCTGATAACAATTTAGATCCTGTTATGGTTAATGCCGGGTAATGCCATGATTGAAATTGAACATGACACTCAGGCAATTTATTACTTGCTGTGTTTCTAACCTTGGATATCGTGTTGTTTGTACAACCACATCCTTTTGATTCTGTGGAAAGTATACTCTTGATAAAAGCATGCATTTTTCATTATAGGGATTGTGGATTGTGTGCGTGCGTGTGTGCGTGTGTGTGTGTGTGTTGGAGGGGGGGGGGGGGATTTAGCAAAGAAAGATGTGGAAGAAAAGGCAGATGAAAGAAAGGAAATCACGTTATAACTTAAAAACTTGGCATGGCTAAGATGCTGGCTAGAATTGTTCCAAAGTGCGTTGTTGTAATTTACTTAGAAACCCTGTTCTTTATTTGTTAGAAATTTGTTACGCTATATTGCAATTTATTTAAGCTTTCAAACCAATTGGTTATCAGCATCCACATACTAATTTCAATGGACTAATAGAGTTGATGTTTATTTGAACAAAGGTAGAGAAAATGGAAAGACCGAGTCCCATTGTGGTTTAATGCAATCCATTTCTACCATTTCTGTGGTGAGAAAGCCAGGAAAAATTCTGTGAAAGTTGTTTACTGCAGACTCAAAACAATACTGCCAGAGTTTTGGAGGTGAGAGGCACATTGTAAATCAGCCCCTTGTGACAGTTTTCAGATAGACAGCAACACTGCTGTGACAGTGAAATGTTGCCAGGGAATAGTAACAGTTTACCTGAAGTCAGTTTGTTTACTTTTCTAAGCTTCAGCCTGGTCTGAATCCAGGCGTCTTGCTTTTAAAATCAAATTACACAATTTGTTTCCATTCCTTATTTATTTGAAAGGATATCCTTGTTGACTAAGACATCGTGGTCCTTTTTTGACCATGAAGTATGGGCCTTATCTATCTCTTCCTTGACCTCAACTGCTCTGTTTGCTCCAGCTGCTACACAGACCCAGATGGTAATCCCAACCCAAAATGTCCATAATAAAATCCATCTAGCTTCTAAACAGCTTATTGTTGTCAGGAATTTCCTCCACTCTGGTCCCAGTGACACCAGCTATGACCTTTGGTCTGATTTAAGACCTTGGCCTACTCCTGACCCCCATGTGTTTCTTTCTTTCTCTCTCTTTTCCCGTCTTCTGTCTCTGGATCGAGGTGAGCTGGCCTAAGCTTACCCCAATGGCTTGCTTATTCCACAGTTTATTTGAGCATTGACATGCGCTGCATATTTTAGCTCTTGTCTATTTATTGAATGTGTAACAAGATAGTTCTTGTTAGAGTTTCAACACTTTTTTTTGGGTTCCTGATTGATCCAGTGACATATTAAACCCCGTCATTATTGTCTTTGTGTTACTTATTCCTTTACCCTCTTTTGTGAGTACAGGACTGGGTTAGTGAAAGTGATATGGACTCTGTGATCTGGATCCTGCTCTTGACTGTTGGCATGGGACGGAGTGTTTGACGATTTATGTTCCAAAATGAACGTCATCACCTAGGACAAACAACTACCCTCTGACCTTCAGTGTAAGACTCTAATAGTTCTGGGACAAAGACGTTGAGTATGTAAATACATATATTATTTATGTGGGCTTAAGTAAGTGCTATTGTTGTCTCAGCAAAAGCGAAGGCCGGGGCTGTGGCCTTGGGCCACATGACAGCCCACTTTATCATGTTTTTACTCACTCATGCATAATTAAAAACCTAAATTAGTTACCATGTACAAAATTCTATGCTGGAGGAAACAAACTACATGAAAATGTATTTTGTTCTCCATGAAGTGACAGGAAATCAATTAATCCTGATGTATTATTTTATGCAGGACAGGGTTCAGGGTCCTGGAGAGACGAGAGAGATTGGCTACAGCTGTTCTCATTGGAGGGGCCATATATTATAATTGGCGTGTGTGACAGCTTCTGAGGAAAATGGCTGAAGGGTATCCGGCAGGTGACTTGAGTGGTAAAAAAAAATAGCAATAGTGTGGGATGCAGTCAACGGTTCCCCAAGACTGGTCCACGATATGTGGTGGCAGGGAAGTTACTTCAGCTCTGCATTGTTGAGTGTGTGTACTCATATTTGTCTCAAAGAACCGTTTTCTGTTCATGTTTTTTATGGTTCTTTCTTTAGTACACATTTGTCTTTTGACATGATATCATTATTTATAAAAAAATTTGCAAAAACAAAAACAAAAGTTACTTTACTTGGTTGCAATGAAATATGCTTAATCTTGATAAATATCATTAAGTATTTAACGTTACATCATGAGAACTTTACCCAAATAATTTTCTCAATCAATATTTTATTAAAACAATCGTATCATAACCAATATTTGAAAGCATCGTTACATGTCAAGTCTTAAATACCTTTGAGAAAGTTTAAACTGATGGGGTTTGCTAAACGACCCTGGTAGCCATGTCTTTTATCTCCTTCACAAATTAATTAATGTTGCTGTTTCATAATATAAGTTTATCACTGATTATGGGCCCTTCTGTCACTGTTGAATGCTGTGCCATTTATTTCAGCATATTTATAAACAGATTCCTCTGGTCAACATGACCGGTAATCAACGATCAGTAAACAGCTGTTAGAAACAAGCAATGAAGCAGAAAGCAGTAAATTTATGGCAGGATCTTGTCTGCAAATAAATCTACCACCCAAATATGTTCAGCAGAAGGACTTGGCTGACGCTTGAAGCGCAATTCTAAAGCTGTTTACGAGTGAGAGGGAACAGCAGACAGCCACATTAAAAAGGCAAATGACATGCACCAGATGGAATAGCCCATAACAAATGGTGCAAGTTAGTGGGTTGCCAGCGAGTCCTGGCATCGTATGATTGGTCGATGTCTCTCAACTCTTTAATGAACTGCTTTTATGAATGACGAGAGAGGCAGACTTCCCTTTATACTTCTTGTTACTTCTTGTACGTGAAAAATAGCAGTGCATTTCATTTGGTGTCAATAAAGGGAGGATCTGTGTAGCAGTACTGTACAATAGTGCAGGAGAAAAGCATGAATTGCATTGTCTTGTAATAGTTGTTTCTTCTTCTTCTTTTCTTTACATTTAATGATTTAAGCCAGATTTTGTATTGAAGCTGATTTGCCACAGGGTTGCCTAAGGGTTCTTGCTTCACATGAAAAATAAATAGTAAATACAAGTGAAACCAATGTATTGTTAATTCAAGATGTCATGTCTTTAACTCTGCTTTGAATGTATTAGGTTTCAGTTTTTAATTTCTTTGTTAATGTATGCAGGAACTCTACACAATTTTATTTGGCATTGTCTCCAACGTTAAACATTTGTAAGATAAATAAACTAAGACTTATCAAAACTAAAACTATGAATTAGCGATGATAACCAACTCATAACCTATTAATACTTACAATGTGTAATACTACCTTACAATGTGTATGTAACAACGTACAGAAAGTAACTAGCTGAGGTGAGTTAGCCCTTACCAAGTGAACTAAGCAAACCCATAATGCTTAGAGCCACAATAATGGAGAGGGGGTGAGCGGCACACAAAAGAAATTGTGAGCAGTTCTGGGAACTGATGGCAGCTAGGGTTCACGTTCCCCCCTCCCCCCCACCTAGGTTAATTCATGGGATGAAACGCTGTGGCACATGATGTGTCATATATCAAAGGCAGGGCATCAGTAATCTTTGCTCAAGGGCATGGATAACAGGCAGATAGACATGTGAATGAGATGGAAGGGGGTTGGGGAGCGACTCATCCTTTTCTGCTATCACCACAAAGAAGATAGAGGAAGATTTATGGCTCGACCAGGACCACATACCAGCAGGCTGCCCGTCTTATATCTGTTGTCCCTTACACAACCACTCTCCGCCTCTTGCTTTCAGAATACAGCCCACCTGTAAGAAGTTGGCTCTCACATAAGATATTTGTAGAGGTAATTGGGTTCCTTGCTTTTTGCCCAGTGGTCAACCATTTCAACTTAGCTGTAATGGGAACGGGAACCGTATATTATGTGTAATGTAATACTGTACATGGTTGTTATGTCTGGATGTTTTCCACTCAGGGTGGCTTTCTGCTTTGTTGCAAGCTTGACTCCTCACTTTTGAGTGGCTGGGCCACCGACCCCGCCCACTGAACAGTGATTGGAGCCCGTTGTGTTTCAGCTTAATGATTGACACTGATAAGACGTTATGAATTGCTCCTTGTTCAGACAGCCTGTCAGATATTTCCATTTCATGGTGAACGAATGAATTGAAATGTAAGCTGGCATAAGATCGCAGGTTAACAAAGAACTACATAAAAAAATCGATTCTGTACAAAGTACATGCACATAGCTTAAAGAAACAAATTGAACATTTGATAAATAAAGATTCTTTGGTATCAATCCAGTTTCCAGGGTACAGAGCAACATCCTCAGGCATTTAATAAAATACATGCACAACATCCTGCTTGTAATATTGCACACATGTTGCGCAAGAATATAAATAACATAGCAGAAAATGTATGATAGAAACAAACCAATTTAACAACTACATCTATTTTCATTGGACTTTGTGTGCCATTCAAATTCCCCTTTGTTATGACTATAACTAATGGAGAATTGAGAATTATAGTTGAGTCGATTACTTTAAAAACAGATATTTTATGCAGCCTACTATTTAATACTTTATAGGTTCTTATTGGCTAGAAAGAGAGCATGAGAACTCAGCCTTACTGCACTCAGATAACTTCTGAAGAGCACAGCTGGGATTTCCCCCAAGGAGGACTTTAATTCATTGAGTGCCATCATCAGTCATTTAAAAAGTAGTCATAAATCAAGTGTTTCAAAGGGCCTTTTGGGTAAATGCCCTCATGTGCTCTTTAAAACATATCCTTCAAACTAAAGGAGTTATGCTCAGCAGGTGAAACCATTAAGTTTCTATGGTATTTGCAGCTATATTTAGAGTTTATCTTCATGGTGTAGCGAGCATGTTTATACAGTACTTTACATTGATTTTAATTTCTCACAAAGGCCTTGCAGGCATAACTAGTAACGAGAGGCTCCATGTACTAAACCGAATAGCTGTATATAACTTTCATGAAAACAGACAATTTTACCATACTTTGTACCTGTTTTATAAAGCATTCCCCAATAAGCTAGCATAATGCCTAGCAAGTACCTAGGCAAAGAGATAAAGAGAGTAAACCTACTTTTAAATCATCCAGAATATTTTTCTTAAATATTTGTAAATGTTGTGTAGATGTGTGAGGCTTTCTTTTCAACAGCTCTTTGCTTGAACTCCATAGTCTATTCAGTCACTTATGAGAGGAAATAGACATGCATGAATCAATATATCTTCACCTGGTATCAAAATACCGCATAGGAGTGTTACAGGGAGCTTATCACAAACTTTAAAAAAACCCACACACTATATTGTCTGTTGTCTTTTAACACAATATATCTTTGCATTGGCAATTTATATGGTCTTTGATAGATTGCGGTCGATGGTGTAGAAGGTAGAAGACAATTGTAACCCCGTCAACATTTATCGGGTTTCCTGAATGGAACTATTGAACAAGACTCACACAGACCTGTTACAGTTGTGAAATGGACATTGGGATCAACTTAACTCTGACTGTACATCACATCTGCCTCACCGCTGTACAATCGTTTTCACCTACCGTTCAGTAGCCCTGAGCTGTGCGGGTGGAAGTGGCTTTCCTAGCAGGGGGGATATCCTCTCTCACAGCCATGGGGAGAAAGAACGCCCTTCCCACACAAAGGGCCGCCTAACTCCTCCACGTTGTTTATCGTTACTCATAACATTCAATACAATCGAGAGAGTGGGTCAAGGTGAGGCTAAGACCCTTGTGAAGGGAGGGGGGCACCTAAAGGAACAACAAACAGATGTTCTTTGATGATAATTGTGGAGAGGGGAAAAGGGAGTGCGGAGGCCTGGCTCGTAAAGTGTTCACTTGTTGAGGCGCCCCGACTGCACCCCCTGTCCTGCCAAAGCCCCGGCAGTGGTGTGTTGTTTAGCCCCAGGAGTCAGAGAGCACCTGCTGTTGCCATTACCCTCACTAGCCAGCGGTGACATCTGTTCACAGTAGCCGCTGCGAATTTGAATGCCAATATCCTTGCCTTGAACCGACCTGGAGTAGAAGAAAAAAAAAGTATATGTCACTCAGTGACAATCATTCTTCAAATGGAAGGTTAGGGAGGCACAGCCCTTAATCAAGTGTGGCTGTCAGCAGGCGCCCTTTAAAATGGAGCCGTAAAGACAGGCTGCCAGTGCTGCAGCCGATGAGCTGAGTGATTGATTTGTGTAAATCATTTTCTTTTTCACAAGCGCTAGTGGGAGCGGGCTCGGCAAGGATACTATCATAGGATTAAGTATGGCCCCTCTAGGCTGCCGTTGTGATTAATGAGCTGCCAAGGAGCTTCTGACTGTCACCAAAAGGAGCATGGGTTCAAAACCAAGTCTAGCCTGCTGCAATGAAGAAGGAAAAATATGTTGTGTCATCTTTTCAATAAATGTGCCGTCCACAATGTCGATCATTTGGGCTGTGGGACGTTGAACATCAATAAGAGGATTATGATAATTCAGTGGCAGTTTTACAAATGCATTTTAAGTTCATTAGAATAGGATTTTTGGTGCACAGTACAAAAGAGCTACAGTTATTCCCTTCAAGAGATCCATAACATTCCTACCCTCAATGTGTCCATTCATTCAGCTGATATCTTATATCATCAAAGCTTTCTAATACTTTGCTAGGTTTGGTATTATTATTTTTTATTAGTAGTATTTTTTTTTCTTAACTATTGATATAGTCTTTGCCAGTACCTGGCCTTCTGTCGTGTCTAAGTCTCTCTTTACATCTTGTTCCAGAGATCTTCCCCCGAAATGTCCTGTGACCTTTTCCATCGAGCGAGATGGCGGAGCGGAGAGCTGTTAGCAGAGGAGGGAAAATTGAGCTGCTCTACATCTATCTCTCCCCAAGGAGGGTCATGTTTCTCTTTCCACCATTTATTTGAAAGCTATCATTTCCTGGGATTCATAGCTGAAAAATGGCATTGATTTGCCGGATGATAGATGCTAAGTGTCCCTACATCGACATGCCTATTGACAGCCTGTGTAAATTCTGCATCTTATTACCCCTGCAGCTAAATGATACACCTTGTGAACCGGGAGGATGTAGCTAGTCGATTGCACTGTCTGAGCAGTCCCCACTGAGCTGGGTGTCACCAACCAATAGCACGATTAATGTCGTCAGAAAACACCTTATCAGTCAGCATACTGAATAATTAAACATTATATAGCGCTGAAGAAGAGTGTCCTTGTGTGGCCTCAGCATAGCAGAATAGGACTTTGGAAATATAACAAAAACACTGTTGGGTTTTTATCATGCACTAGCTGAAAATGTAGTTCTGAAACTGAAATATATGTTTAATATAAAGCCTATCTGGAATAACCCTGTCTGGAAAGTTTGTTGTACAGTTAAAATGACTAATGTGACACTCTTAAACTACTCTAGCGAATCATTTTTTTTACTACATTGTTTACAAGGTCTATTTTTTCCTGGACTCTATAGAGGTTTTATTGCATCTTAATCCTACCGTGTTGTAACACCACGGCCTGCAAGGATGTTTAATAATGTTCTACTGCCAACTGTTTTCTCAATCTCAATTTGTTTTATAGTAATACACAATTTAACCTTCAGAACAGCATTTGCAGGTTCATAACATTTGGAACAGGTGTAATTTTTCTAACAAACGGAGGCACAATGTGACCCAATTTATCTCTGTTTCCAGTAATGCGGAGCATTAATCTGGGGGCAATTCACGGCCCATTATTTCAGCGGGACAATAATTCATTCTTATTGTTCGGTCTTGCACTTGAAGAGAATGTTTCCAATCCAGTTGTGCTCTAGTGTTTTATCAAGCCACAGCGCCATGGAAACTGGATGGGGGGTTGTTATTCATACTGTAGAGTCTTTTACACCAGGGCGTCTGGACCATCACATGTTATGGAGAGTGAAATGGGCTGCTGGGTGATTTGGCTGCCACTTGAACAGAAGAATTGCCTCTCTTGATTACTCTCACTGATGTGTTTTTAGGGGATGTGGGGGGTGGGGGGGGGGGGGAGTACTGGCATTTATCTGTCTTGGGATGAATATAGGGTAAAAACACTTAGCTGGAAAGCCTAGATTAGTCTAGTCTGAGGTGTGCAGTTATATCTTGCACTGGGAAAAAAGTCAAAATGCTGTAGAGAGATTGACCAAAAAGCAGGTTTAACACTTTTGACATTGGACATTGGCATAATTTGCCCCTTCTTCATAGGTTTCATAATATAGACATAGGTTTTTCATCCACTGTGTACAGAGACTGCAGCAACATAAAAATAGAATGACCCCCTTGTATGGCAGTAGGGTTTACAATTCACCAAGAGTCCCCTTGTTCTGAAGATGAATTAGAAGCGTCTAAATAATGCAGTGAACCCTAATTCTCTTTGATTGGTAGTGAGTTAGATGATAGCGACCCATTGAAATTGGTCATCAGCATAAATAACGAGCAAATGAACTGATAAAATGCATTGTCGCCGGCCACCATAAATCAAATGGAATCCACTCGCGGTGGAAGTCTCTGGAATTAGAAGTCCATGCTCCTATTAATAATGTTGCCTTGTGAAGGCGACAGCGTGATAAATCAGCGCTGAAAGGCCCTTCAGTGGGCGAGTCCAAAGAGTTAGACTGCCTGCAAATTGCTTTGTGTATGCTCCTAATTGTTTCTTAAATAACCCACCTTTTGGAGGCAGTTTGGAAAGGTAGACTACCAAGAAGGGTCAGCCATGTCAGACCCAATGCCTCCAGAAGTAATGTTATAGAACAGCCCCACACCCATCTATTTCTAACGCTCTATAGGTCTCTCTCTCCCTCTAATTATCTTTTCCATTCTCTCGGATAAATATAAACATTAAAACGAGCTTCCTTTTTTGGTACCTTTAATTCTTTCAAATATTTTACAAATGAAGCTGTGGAATCACAACACACTGTAGTGTGCACTGTGCAGGGTGTAATTTTGGAAATTGTGGATGGCACTACTCATGGGTAATTTAGAAAATTTTCACCAGCAATTTCCCTCACTGCGCATTCTAATGTGTTTCACAAACACTTGCCAACAGTTTTATTGCTGCTTTTATTAAAGTCCAGTTCTCTAGAGTCATCCTTGTGCTTGCATCCTTCATGAGTAATCTTTTCCTGCATTTTTTTTATTTCTTGCCCAAATGGAATAAAATTGATTAAATTAAATTACTATAACTTTTGAGGCATGTAATAACGATCAGACCTCCTCTGCAAAAAGCCCATCTAATTAATGGGAATGCTGAAGCCGTCATGAGCTACTGCTCATTAAATTACAACTCCAAACTATAAAACTTGAAGAGTTTTCCCCAGGAACTTAATGTAGATTTATTGAGCAGTAGGCATCACCTACCATTAAATGTTCTGTTTCTAGGGTGATCAACATAAATATGTTGTGAAGTAAAATTGTTGTATCTTCCTTAAGATGCTAGTGGTCAAGAAATGTCAATCTATGGTATTGGGCCAAAGCCTCAGCTTTGTTGCCAGCCAATCCTTGTGATGAAATGCCTTCTTGCTTGGGGCTTTGATCTATGGACAGCACTGTGGAGGAGGGCCATAGACAGAGAGGACCACTGGTATTGGATAGTGGCAGGGCGCGTGCGTGTGTGTGTGTGTGTGTGTGTGTGTGTGCATGTGTGTGTGTGTGTCTATCTATGTGTGTGCCCTTCTGGTGACATTCAGCCCCTGTAGATGTTTGACTTTAAATAATGCTCCTGTGCGGTCCGGA